>VZTE01005381.1:2621984-2634611 GCA_013397775.1 Eulacestoma nigropectus | reverse complement strand
CCCTTATGGCAATCTGCTCTAATTAAAATCTTTTCTAAATAAACCTTCCTTCAGTAGAAATGCAGAGACATGGGGACTAGAAAGCACACAGAACTTAATGTTCAGAAAGACAGGAACTGGAGACTGCAACAGCCTCCTCCGCTTACAACTGCCTTGTCCTCCCTCTTGAGCCACCCCTGGCCATGCAAACAGAGTCAAAGCTCAGTTTTTAGCAGAACCTTGGATTGCGTTCACGTATTTAGATACAAGCCACAATATCCTATTTTATGAAGTAATGTGTGCAATTTCTGCACACTTAGGTCACTTCCACCCTTCTAAAATTATTACTTTTTACTTTCTATTCTGAATGAGCCCTAGTGTTGGAGGTTAACTTAATCCAGTTCATCTACACAATAGCTTTATTCTTTGGTAATGTACTCTCTGAAGTAAATGACCTTCTCCCCATTATTGTTTTCCTCATGTAACCCTGCTTTCCTGATTTTAATTTTATAAGTTCATTTGCTTTCTTTGGAAAGATACCTTTCAATGCATATATGTTTTCAGTAGCAAAAGGCATGGTCCCATTCTATAATTAATTTTCTTTCTTTCGTGCACCTTCTTAATGTTATGTTGTTGTTGTATTATTTCTATATATTTGTGCAAATTTTAATACACAAAATGTGAATAAACAGCTATAAACACTGACATTTTAATTACTTTCTCATGGGCATTATGCCACATAGAATAAAACAGAAATTCTGCTCCTGTGAGGTAGATACTTCAGTGTTCTGGGAAAAATGTAATAATGATCATGTGAAATTATTAATTCTACATTTTATACGTTATAATTATTCAGTTGTCACTCTTATAGCTTCTTTGCAGAAAAGAAATTCAGCTTTTGGGTAATAAAACAACTCTGTGTAGGGCAGGCATTGTGGTATTACAGTGTCCCCTTCTACTTTAATTCAATCGACACAGAACAATGCAAATGGACTAAAAGTTTATCAGGTGTTTATTTTACAAAGAATCACAGATTTGCTGCACATAACCATTGTGCAGATTTCTAAAAGTTACCACTGCTAAATAGCTCTTCTGCAGGCAGAAGTTGATAGTTGGAACTGTAGTTTGCAATTAAAACTTCTGACTAGTTGTGTTTTGGAAAGCGAGGGAATGTTAAGCACAGTGTAGGAAAGGCTAGTCCCTAACTGTGCTCTTACCTAACACAAATTAAAAAAATCACCAAGAGTTGCTTTGTCCATTTCTCTGAAAATAGAAAAGAAGGAATGAAAGAGAGAGGTGCCCAAGAGAATTTGAACGTTACCTTTTGAGGTACAGGTTAGGAGCTAAAAAAACGACAGAAGCCAGACTTCAGAATCACTGAATCCCCTTGGAAGATAAACAGCTCACTGGTTTCTCAGACTGGTTTCTCATTGCTTCTGGTTTCCTGTAGAGTCCATTAATCCTAGAACCCGAGCTCAAGAACATCTTGTTTTGATGGTCTTGAACATGTTAAGCTATTCAGATGGAGAATGATATCTGAGGTTGAGTTGTTGATCAGCAATTGAACAGAATATAGAATTTGACTATTAATTAAATGAAATGTTCATTCATGATGCAGTTTTAGAGTGACATCAAATGTGATGTGCCACACAAAATTATATTCTAGTAACACTCCCTGCTGACTGCAGTCTTTTACTAACATCTTATCTTTTTTCATGTCCCTGGGTCCTGGTTAGTCAACTGTTACTTTGATACTCTTGCTGGTCTCAACAAAACTTTTGTGTTGAATGCCTGTTAATGTGCTTCCATAGAGACAATATACACAATGCTGATGTATATCCAGTCCCCATGGCTCCTACACAGTCTCATAAATAGGCATTAAGCCCTATTTATGCCTATTCATCCCTGTTCATTGACATGGAATAAAGGAATGTGCTAGTCTTGCTGTTTTTTCATACTATAACTACAGTGAACAACTCCAAGTTTGAACACAGTGTGATGAAACGTTTATGAGAAGCAGGGATGCTTCTCCAGGGATGCTGTTTTGTTGGCCATGTGACACTTTGGACATGGAAGCCTTTGGACCTCTGAGGCGGGATGCAGACGGGTTTCCGTGCAGCAAGGCTGGTTTACCCTTGCTTCGAGTCTGGCTGCCCCTTTCCTTTGGGTTCAATTTGGTATTCAGTGATTGAGCAAAGCTCCAATTGACTTCAATTAAGAGGCTGGCCTGACTCCTCACTAGTGTAGTTAGTCCTTTTAAGGCGATAACATCACGAGTTTCATATGCATGTGGAGGTAAAATCAGTTTTCATATAGGACACTGGAACAAATCCATGAACTGTTCCCAGGCTATTCAGGTCAAAGGTCCCCCATAGCTCCCTACCACCCATGATGAGCATTGTTTGGGTCCTGGAGGAGCAGAATTCTGAAGTACCAATAACTGAGGCTTGTCTGTCCAATTAATAATTGGAGGAAAATTCAAATATAAAGGGGAACTCGTAGTGATCCTACTATTAAAGCATTAAATGTTTTGTAGCATAAGAGCACTAAGTCAGACTTCACTAAAGCATTTGAAATTAGAACCTTTTTAAAAAAAATACAGCAGTTGGAAGGGAAAAAAAGTTCAAAGCTGCTTTTTCTCCCCCTTGGAAACCTGCTGGTGTTAGGATAAAATGAATAGAGAAAAGAGAGAGAGGTTTGCCTTCTAATAAAGCATCTGTTGCCCACTTTGAACATTTCTTACTTCTTTGTGAGTGTGTCTCTTCAGTTATGGTGACTACTGACAATGAAGAACAGAGGTATAGAAAAAGACAATACCTGTTATATAGCCAATATTTCTGATTTCATGTTACTTTGAACAGAATCTTCATTTGACCACATGCTGTGTGCAAAAGGAATTTCTTTGTTGGTTGATCCAAAGATGCTGTAAGATGCTCAAAAAAGTAAACTGCAGGAATCTGTTCAATAAGAAAGATAAAAACAAACCTTACGATTCATTCAGAGCACCGCTATCACTTTTATCTTTACCCTATTTTGGCATGCTGCATAAAAACTGAATTCATATGACTTGTGCTTCCCCCTTCCCTTTTCTTAATTTTGTTAATCCAGTGCATGGACTACATCTTTCCTTCATCTTGGAAATGAAAGGTAATAAAATAAACAGCTGCTCATAGATGCAAAATGTGAGAAAGAATAAGAGGTGCACATGCATCTCGGGATTGCTTAAAAGCCTGTGGACAGTTATTACTGCCACTGAATTTCAGCTGCTGTAACCACACTTTGTGAAGGTTACCCTCCACTAAAGGTTTGCAGCCTTTGGCAGCAGGAGGTTCCAGATTTGGCTGAGCTGCTCACCTGAGTGATTCAGCAAAATTTTGTCCAGACCTCAGACACTTCATTCTTCTGTCTTCTGTGAATGCTTACAATTCAAGGCCAAATGGGAGGAGATTGCATTCTAAGGGCTGCCTTCATCTCTGCCCAAGTCAGTTCTGGTCCTGCTTGCAGTGGATAAAGTCTGCTTGTGACTGGCCATTGAAGCACTGAGCAATAGCAAAGCAATGAAATATAATCTTAAAGTTTGACCTAATCCAACTGAATTTGGTGAAGAAGAAGAAAAAAAAGCTGCTTTCATTTTAAATGGATGTAAGAAAGAATTAAGTTTTTAACTGACAAATATTTTGATCTTTGAATTATTTAGGGTAGATAAAATTGCAAAGATGACTTCCTTTGCAGAGCTTTGTTTTGGTACTCTTAAGATCTTCAGACATTCCCCTCAGATTCTTTCTTATGTTATCCTTAAGTTGATTTTAGAATTTGAAGAGCACTTGTAGGTTGTGGCTGTGGGAGGTTTTGTGTTTAAAAATATGTATGTTTTCTCTTGTGAATCACACTGCTCCTGAACAGAAGGAGGGCACCTGTGGGTCTGGGTGTAACTCAGTCAAGAGTTGTAAGGCACTCTACTTGACAAGGATGTTTTTAATTACTCGGATTTAGCTAAAGACACTTATTTGCTGTATTCCTGAATTGTAAAGCTGCTCTGAGATGCTCACATAGTAAAATAGTGAGAGTCTTTAACACATGGATGTAATTATTACAGCTGAATTTTCCTTTGACTACAGTCTAATACAATTAGTCATGTGAGCTATTATTTTGGATTTTTAAATATATGGGCTTTTTAATTTCTCACTTGAAATGTCTCCAACATAAGAAATGTAGCATGTTTTTGGAAGGAGTTAAGGCAGGTTAGGAGAAATTACATCTATCAGATACTTTATGGTGTTTGTGTGAATTCTTGTGGAGATAAAGAGAAAATAAGACAGGCATATATCTTGCAAATGTTACGAACAATTGATGTCAGACATAAACTGAGGTTGATTTCAACATCAGTGTGGCTCATACCATGGTACAAAAATTGGCGGACAAAATCAAACATGCTATCAACCAAATTTAGTGTCGGAGACATTACAGGATTTTGTAAGAAATAATCTCATGACATGATCCTATTATTTGAACCCAATTGGAAAGCCCACTGATGTTAATGGAACAGGGCTGAGTCTTTGCAGAACAACCAGTTCCTACTGGGAGATTGTCTCTGTAACCCTTTCTTCAACAGCAGTTGCCATATAAACAGGCTGATGAGGACTTGGATACTTTCTAACGATAACTTTCTTATTTTATAATGATGGTCTTGTAAATATCTAATTCCTTTTTCATCTTTTTCGTATCTCTGACTCATGTTTGTAATTTTGCAGTGAGTTCCATAGGTTTAATAACTGGTCTGTTGAACGTTTGCTTTCAATGGTTTATATTTATGCATTTCCTTTTTAATTCACTTTACCTTCCTATGTAATTTAAAAGACAGCAAACAAGAAAATTAAGTCTGTTATCCATATCCTTTATTACTGCCAAGTTTCTGGAATATTTTCTGTCCATTCTCTAATATTCTTAAATCCCTTTGTTTGTTTCTCACTGAAAAGTTAAAATATTAATTATCCCAGTGCTGGTGTCGTGAAGGAGCAATGCATCCATTTCATGTAGGTGTTTAAAAAAAGTCTGGAAGATCATAGCCCTTTGAGAAAAGGTGACAGAAGCTTCAGAAACCCAGGTTTGTGCATGGCATACAAGACAGGTGAATGAAACCTGCCCTTGGATAAACTTCTCTGGAAGAGAACCCCTGCTTTCTTAATCTGGTAAGGCTGAAGCAATCAGGTTCTGCTGTGAAGCTGACCAGGCTTGCTCAGGGAAGGGGAAGGTGCCAGGATTTGACAGACCATATTTCTAACCAGCTTAGAGCAGCGGACCCTTCCTTTCACTGCCATCTTCCATTTCAAATGAAGCCAGAGGAGTTACTCCCATTTAATCGTTAGCAACTTACCTCTAGGCTGGACACCCTCTGTCTCCTTTGAATTCCTTGGTCCACAGCCACTGCCAGCTTTCCCAAGGGTTTTACTCTTTGAATTATGCATTCCTTCTGTCAAGTCATCAATAACATTACTCAGAGCAGATGTATTTCTGTAATTGATTAGTTATCTCTTCATGGCAAATAGTAGAGTTTGTGATCGAGTAACAGGTTCATAGATTGCCTTGATCAAAGCATCAGAATCTGATTATACTTCCTATAAAGAACAACCTTTGAAGTGGATCAGCACTCAAGTAATTCAATTACCTGCTTTCTGGAAAATTCATCTTGAAAGGAGGTCATTTGCTCAGGTACAAAGAGGTGGAAGATACTGTTTCCATTATGACCCATATGGTGACTTTATGCCAGCCTCAGAAAAAAGGAGTATGTGAAGATTATTTACTCTGTTGGAGAGGTAAAGATGCGACTTGTCTTTTTTTATTATTCTATGTATTAAATAGATAGGATTTTTTAAATGAATCCCGTATTCTATTAATCTGCATCTGACCCTTACTACAGTTCTAGTAAAAATGAGCAGTTATCAAGTTTAAACTCAAGCATTTGTTTATCAGCCAATTTATTAGCTTTTATTCTCCTCATAATTCTTGATGGAATTCCCTTTTTCAAACCAGGCCTCACTCTTCTTTTTTTCTCTCGTTTTACATGTGGATGAAAGTTTCTAAGGGATATCCAGTAATCCAGGAATTATTTTTCCACACTTTTTCTTTGTCAGGGGTGTGTCAACATTTCTCATTTCATTATTAAAATAGATCAATCATTCTTAATAGGTAACAAATATACTTTAATACAAAGAAATTAAAAGTACTGTTGAATTTTACTTTGAAGCTGAGAATTCCTGAGAAAAGTAATGGAAAAAAATAAAAGGCATTTTTAATTTGAGCACTTTTTAACTTATTAATTTCCTTCTTTAACATTAACTTCTTAGTGTCATCATGCTGTACATATACATGAAGTACAGTTTTGCAATGCTTCAGACAAGGCTTATATAAGATCCTTTTAGTACTAAAATCTTTCTTCAGTGCTCAGTTAAGGAGAGATGATGGTGCATAATTGCTCTGTAACATGATAGAATTGATCCTGACAGCATCAGGAAGACCCCAAATGGATGGAAGAGATTTTGTCCTCAGACATGGAGATAGTATCAAAATGTGCTCAACCAAAATTTGTTCATCTTAAAATCTACTCCAGAACAGCCCTGCTACAATCTTTTCTTTCTTCTCAATAGGTAGATCAGATACTAGGAGGACCTTTCTTCTTTTTACCGTGGATCTGATGGCTGTAGGAGCTGACAAACAGTGCTTGGTAAAAAGTAACCTGAAGCTGAATGAGTAAAAGGAAATCAGGTTCAGGAAATGTAAAACTTGGCCTTTTAAAATAACTATAAAAGTAACCATGTCATTCTGTGGCATGTGGAATATTTAGATGGAGGTGAAATAATTAGTTAATTCTGTGTTCTTTACCACCTCCAGTCTTTGAATTTCCTTGGATGAATTCCATGGTCAGTGCCCAGATGCCCCAGTTCCCATCTCCATAAAAACAATGGGTTACAGGACAGGATCCAGCAGGAGCTTCCAATTGGGAGTTATCTTTCCCGTCTTTATTTAGCCATTGGGATCATGTCTCCCGAGGCAAGAAAAAAAAAGATGTGAAGGTATCATAACATTTGTAGAAGTTCTCTTACACATTCTTTGTTATCACTGGACATCAGGGACCATGTGACAACAATATTTCCTGAAGTAGTGATATGCATGGTAGATCTTTGTAGTTGGCTTGAGTTAGGTGAGATTTCACTTTAGTTCTCCTACCATCCATCCTCTGCAGGTGGGTGTTCAGTGGCCCTTGGTAAATCTGTCCGGAGTAGAGGTTCCAAGACTCAGGGTTTGTAAGAACTGACAAATCGTGCCAAGTTTACGTTCCTATCCAGAAGGCAGATAAAAATGATAAAAATGGAAATAGCTAAAGGAAAATTAAAAATAGCCAGCCTTTGAGAGTTTTCAAGGGAGCAGACTCCTTAGGACCAGGTGGAATTTCTGAAAGAATTCTTTAAACCTCTCACTGTGAAGAAAGGCCTTTTTTGTGAAAAGGAAGGCAGGGCCACAAAAGTATATCAAGGATTTGATATCTTTTCTTTCTTGTCTCTTCAGCTGGTGTCACTTGTGTCTCCTCCTTGCTCTTTAGGCTCCTCCATGTTTGCCCAGCTGTCACCCCTTTGAGATACTTTCAGATACAATAAATGTTTCTCTGCCCTATTTTGATGGGAACTTTGGGCTCTCTACTCTGACCGAGGTTTTTTATAAACTAGTTTTGTCGCTCTTGGGTGACCTCTGAGCCTAAGCCAAGCTAATTAAGATTTCCACAACCTTCCATATGTCCATAGTCTTCCATGCACACATACACACACTTTTTATGTTACAAATATTTGTGAAATTGTGAAATCATGAAATTCATGTACAAGATAATATGGCTCTTCTGTACATCTCCTGGCTCTCTTCAGCACCCATCTTACCTGTTGTATATTTCTGAGGTCCTGTGGCCATATTTCTAAGTATCTCAACATATGGTACATAGATCACTTTTTCTGAATGCTGTAAGGATTTATTTTCCTAGTGGAATATGGTTGCAGCACTCAGTTTCCACATAGTAAAGTTGATTTAGGTGTATTTTCAGGAAAAAAGAAAATCAGTCCTTTCAGCTCTCCAGGCAGTGATCTGCTCTTATGACTAAGGCATTAACTTGTTTGCTGGCTCCCTACTCTGTATGTTACAACCCATAATAGTCTCTAAGAAACAATTGATTCTGTTTCTGCATGCTCTTTGTTCTTGGCTGTACCTATATATGTAACAACAATATTGTACATTATTCCTTTAAAGAAGTGCAGTGTCTTTCCTTATTCTGAATCACATTGACCAAAGCTACGTTTGGTATGAAACATCCAGAAACACAGAGTCATAATGACCTGAAAGGTACTTTGGCCCAAAAGAAGACTTCATGCATCCTTTAAAAAAACAAACACAAAATTTTAATCTAATTTTCACCTTCCTACAGCAAGGAGTGCTGAAAGCTGTCTTTTTTGTAGCAAAGGAAATAAAATTTGTATTTACCTACTTTAAAATCTGAGAGCAAGCAATTCCCGCCATCATTAAAATCCCTGAAGTGATTCCTTAGGTTTGAGTCCTAAAGTTACATTTATTCCCAAGAGTGAGTATAAGCATTTAGAGGAAATTTTTTTTGCCTATTCCTTTGTGGTGGTCGCTTTCCCTGCCTGAGCTGTGTGTTTCAACTGCGTGAACCTGGGCAAGAGGATCTAATTTCATTTGCCCATGTCTGTCTAGTTTGTAAACTGAGTCACACAAGGCAGAGCTGCCTGTTCCAAGATGTTCCTGAAGCACTGCAGTAGGATCCTAGTCCTGGTTAAGCCTCCTAGATGCCAACAACAATTATTAATTATTATAATAAATGCAAGATATTAATTAGTAGTTTGCATTTTGCCAACACAGTGGAATGGAAAGCTCTTTCCTTGGAAGTGGTTAGATACGGTGAGAACTGCAGGATGAGAGTTCATTTTTTTTTGGCTCTATGCAGTGCAGGCTAAATGCAGGTCAAGCTCTGTTAGGACCGCTAGGCCTGTTGAGTCAATAACTCATCCTCCACTGCAAACATCCCCTATGAAGTAATAATGCATTGCTTTGGCACAGCTGACTTAAATTAATTATGACTATTCTACTCAGCCGAATGTCATGAAAGTATTTTTCTCAAAATACCCACACTGTGAGAGTTCCTTATTCTTTGCTAAAGCAAAGATCCATTAACTGGATTATTTTATTTTTAAGTTCTATACATGATTTAAACCAAGGTAAATTATTTTGAAGTGGAAAACTGTAATCAAAAAAAAAAAAAAATTCAACTGCCTCTTTGTTTTGACTGGTGCTGAAGGAGTAAAGTCCACTTAGCATAATGAAGACAGTAGTTGCATTACAGTACATGAGTGACCGTGGAGTTATTCTATTGAAAGCCATGGAACACTGATAAAATGTGGATGTGAATGCTGGAGCAGTAGCCAAGCAATGAGGAAGTTAAGTGGATGAGACGGTTGGAATGGAAATGGAAATCATTAAAAGTAGGTGTCAGGGTTTTGACATGTGACTATGACTTTAGGCAGATTTGCAACTGATACAGAAAAAAAAAAAAGAGAAAAAAGAAACATCCTATTAAAAAAAAAAGTTTTCAAACTTTGCAGACCAAAAAAAAAAGCTATTCAAATAAATCACTGAAAACATTACTACATTTGCATATGTTGTACTTTTTAATAGCTGTAGTGCATAGTGACTTATCAATGGAGTGGCAATAGAACACCTGCACTGACCAACTGGGGGTGCCTAGAGCCCAACAGGAATAATGCTGCTCCCCACTGCCCCAGCAGGACTCAAACCTGGGGGCTTGGGTGGCCTGTCTGGTAAGTGAATGAAATGGATGCTTAATTCTTTCTTCTTCTATTCTCTCTCTCCTTGCTCTCTGTATGTGTCTGTATCTTACACAAGCTCCGAGTCATTAGTGGACTGCCTGCTGTAGAGATCTCTGGGCTTTACACAATCTGGCAGTCTGTCACTGGAAAGGAGATCTAAATCTAATCATAGCAGAGAAGAAGAAAAATTTCTCTTGTGAGAGCTGTCACCCGGCTTTTAAAGATGGCTAGGATTTGAAGGGGAAAAAAGTATTCAGAAAAAATGTATTTCCATAATCCAGCAAACTTTTTCTAGTTAGAAATATTTTGTCATTGTACAGGGAGTTTTCCTTTTTCTCCTTGGTCTTTGTGACCTCATATGCATTTCTGGTCCCTCACATCCCAGTGTGCACAGTAATCTTAATCCATCCTGTCCATGGGAGACAGTAGCGCCTGACTCTAACTCCTAGGAACAATTTCTGGAATGAAATAACACTATGTTGATGTCAATTATAAATGTTATAAATATGCATCTGTTTCCAGCTGAATAGTGAGTCTTGAGTTTTCCAGAATACATGGAGCTGTGGCTCTGATAGCACCAGAGCTGTGGTTGTCTCTGCTCTGTATGCCATTTAAATATAATTAATAAAAAATGACTTAGAATTCTCTTGAACTCGATACTGCAGCTGGACTGCAGTAAACATCTGAATTATATCTTTACTGTGGTGAAATGCATTTGATTCTGTGTAAGAAATTTTTCTAATACCGTGTCTACGCTTGTTCATTGTGAGTGTACAATTCTTCTTGTGACTCTCTTTCATCACATTGAAATGACTGTAATTTCTCTTTTCCTTTGTCACTTTCCATGTGAAGGGAAAAAAGAGGACAGAGAAACGCCCAAGGCTCTGGTGCCAGGCTGTACTGCCAGAAGTCCCACTGGCACCAGATAGAGTGAGCATCTAACTCAATTTCCTGCACTTTTGGCAAATCAAATTTGGTATTAACTGCAGTATATTTTTCTTGATAAGAAAATGCTTTTAGCAGCTTGGTTAGGACTTTGTCTTTCACAGTGCTGTGTTTACATCACTGTCAAGTGACATCTGAAATAATTCCACTCGTGAATATTTTCTATGTAATAAGTGCTCGACTTCTACAAATATCACTTCCTTTCTAGAATTGTAAACTGAAGGACATTTCCAATCTGAGGTACTTCATTGCAAAATTGATGAAGTATCTCTTGTCTTCTTTTGAAAAAGTCAGGCTTTAAAAGGTGGAGGAAATGAAAACTTCAGTATGACAGCAATTCCACCCAAGCCATGATTAACGTGCTGGGATGGATTCTCAGCTGTGCTGAGTTTGGCCTTCGTGAAGCTGAGCAGAGCCAGGGGGAGCAGTGGCACAGAGCCACCTTTCCAGTGCTTTGATCCTGGGCCAGGCAGGGCAGGCCTGGCTGTCTGCATGCTTTAAAGCAACCCAAGAGGTGTTTTACACTGTGCAGTTATAGGGGGAATGTAGGGGCTGCAAACCCCCAGCCCCTCTTCAGTGCTATCCCGGGCACTGCTCTCCTCCCCAGCCTTGCTTGTGACCCTAGCACTTGTCACCAAGAATCCTTTACACTGCTCCTTTTAGAAGTAAAAAAGCAGTCAAAGCCAGAGAAAAAATATTGCCTGTTACATTTACACATTGAAGGAAATATCTTTTTAACCAACACATTGATCTTATTTTGGAACAAGCCCATTTTTAATTATTCATCTTGATTTCAATGTCTAAATTCATTCTATTAAGTGTTACTGTTAATCATGAATAAATATTTTATTTTTAGAATTTCTATTTACCATTACATATATTTGAGGAAATTAAATTTGCATTTTTTAAAGCATTTGCATATAGGAAAACCAGTTTCCTGGATTAGGGTGAAACACTTCTATTTTGGTGTAAAAATGTTTCACTTTTTTCTTAAATCTATAAAATGTTACTTCCTTGCCAGGATTTTATTTTGTATTAGTTTTGTTGTAATCTTAATTCTGAGAAAATAGCCTTTCTTCATTAGTCATGTTTATAGATCACATACTCACAAACTGTTTTAGATTAATGTGTTTATCACAAAAATATCCCATAGATTATTCTAGTGTTGTGATCCAATTTTCTGGATTTGAAATTTATAAATTACTCCATTAAAATTTTTATTTCCAAAGGTAAGAGCTATTTAAAATGGAAGGCTTGCTACTTGCTGCTACTGGCGTGCTCTTTGAACCAGGTTGTCTAAATTTTTCCCTTTGGATGAGACCTTTATGGAAGAAGGGACAGATGATCCTGTGTGTCTGCCCAGTGTGTGGTTTCTGAAACATCTGGTGCTGGCTCTGCTGGAGATAGAGGAGAGTGGGACAGGGAAGAGGGGGAGGAAGCATTCTTCTGGAAAAACTGCTTTTTCTGTTATTTATTGTAAAATCTTATCCTGAGCATCTTCAGATTGCTCTAGTTCTGAAAGTTCAGG
This sequence comes from Eulacestoma nigropectus, assembly GCA_013397775.1. Lineage (NCBI taxonomy): Eukaryota > Metazoa > Chordata > Aves > Passeriformes > Eulacestoma > Eulacestoma nigropectus. Next base: position 2,622,278 of record VZTE01005381.1, on the reverse strand, counting down.
CTTTCCAGTTTACAAATGAGTTTTTCTGTCCTCATACATTTCAAGTGTAAAAACAATACAAGAAGCGTGAGCTCTCTGGTACACTGTTCCTGAAATAATATTGTTCAGTCATCAAGCCAGCAAAGTCTGCTTCTTAGTAATAATCTGTGCTTAACTTTCACTTTTGTGAATTGTGACTTCATTGCCTTTACCTGTATCTTTAGTGTTCCATTATTTGTTAGAGCTCACTAAAGGATAAATATATCTCAGCTTTGAGAGTCAAAGAAAATTTTTTTTAAAATATAGACATTTATA
>VZTE01005381.1:2552516-2621915 GCA_013397775.1 Eulacestoma nigropectus | reverse complement strand
TTAAAATATAGACATTTATATATAAATATATATATTTGTGTATGTATCTATCTATATATATAAACATATGTGTTTCCTTAATTCTTTTCAACCTCTAGGTCTGAAAGGAAGAAGTTAATGAAAAAAAAATTAAAACCCCACCAAAGTCTCAAAATATATGAAAAGTTGTGTGATGCAGGGGTGGTAGTACTGCTTCAAAGCAGGGACTTCACATGTGGCAGGAACCAAGATCCATTCAGATACAACTTTGCTATTAACTGCTGGAAAAAATGTTTATAAATTAAATTCTCATCTGTTTCTTCCTAAATGGTCCAGTTTTAGGGGGAGCAATTTTATGACTGGGGGTTTGCAAAGGAAAAGCAGCACAGCTATAGGGGTGTGTGGATAAAAGCTGGACTGGATAGGGAGCTGACTGGGACAGGGAACTTCATTGAAGACTGACACCCAGGGAGCAGCATTTTGGAGGGACAAGATGAACTTCAAAGGCAGAGCATAGGCTGGGGACAGGCAAGAGAGACTTTTTACTGGACTTTAACTGCTGTAACCAATGACACAGAAGCTCTGTGCTAACCAGCCCTGACCCAGCTTCAGCTTGAGCCTTTTCCTGTCCTCTCCCTTACAGAAAATAGCTTTTGTTCATTGTTAAGAAGAAAACGTCAGAGTGTGTTCACAAGGGAGCAACATCTACTGCATGACTGGAAGCCCTTCATGCTTTTCCTTCTCTTTTTCCATCACTGTTTTAGGAATATTTTCTCCTTTGTGGCTCTTCACAATTCCCATTGATGTCAGTGGACCAAAACTGCTCCTCTGATTTTTTTTTATCAGCTTCCAGTGGGAAACCATAAAGAGTCTAATTCTGATCTCACAATCTGAGGATACTTGGTACTTATATGAATCAAGACCTTAGAAAAATTACTTCTCATAGTAGTGGTAAGGCTGACCTAGAATCTTTCCAAAGTCTTTTCTGTGAAATATTAAGTTAACAAGGTGTGTTAAACTCATGTGTCACACTTTGAAAGCTTGAGAGTTTAGAAGTGGGAAGCTCTCTAAATTCACAAGAAAGATGAAAAAGTTGAGAAACAGAGGAACAAGAGGGGAAGGACAATGTAAGGCAGCTTTTCTTGGCCCTTTGTGACCAAGGCCAGCACAGGAAGTTACAGCCTGTCAGATTGAAAGGATCAGCTGGCAGTTATTTTACTCAGGTGAGTAAGATTTCAAAAATGGGAAAGACAAGGGCTGCACATTAAAGGTTTCTGAAGCTTTCCAAGAACTCCTCTTCTATCAGGTGTATTTTGCACATAAACCAAAATGTCTTGTAACGTCTTAAAAGTTTTCCCTAACACATCTTTTTAGAAATCTTTAACTCCAGATTGTAAATCTGTAAGTATCTTTAAAATGTAAAATTGATTCACAAACAAGTAGTTGTGTACTACTTGGAAATTTTCGTGTGTTATGAAAACATAATTAATTTGTCTTTGAGCAAATTCCAAAACCATGTGAATCTCGGCCAGCAGCATGAATTTTGCTTTTGTACTACTCTTTTATTTGTTAATCATTGTACATGTCATCATTTGGGCGAGTACCTTAGAAAGTAGGAACAATAGGTATATTACAGTGGGAAATAAATACAGACTTTTCAAGTCATTCTTGCTCGTGAGCTCACTGCTCTTTCCTGCTCCAGCATGGCCACAAGCTGGTCAGCAGCGTCCCTCCTCCCTAGCACAGGAGAATGCTCCTCCCATGACCCAACACCCTGTTTTCTGTCCATTATAGGAGTCAGGGCATCGGGGTCACCCTGAAAGGATCAGCCAAATGGTATTGTCATCCCTAAGTACCGAAAATTAATGATACTTTGAATAAATAAAATTAGAACTTTATTTTCTGGTTTGTGGGCTTGTAGGGTATCTTTGAGCAACTTTTCTCAGAAACCACAAAGGCTTGAAACTTTCCTTCTTTTGTGATTCTTGTGTTAGTAACTGGCTCCAGATGTTTTAACTGTAAGAAAATAAGTACTGGGAGAGTTGTAACTGTGTCATTCATGTAGCAACATTGGGAAGAGCAATCTGAAGAGGCTGATAGTCATTCCTTCTCCAGGAGGCAACATTGAAGGCAATTAGGTGTAGCTGAGCAGTAAATATTTGAGAAGTAAAATATGGCCATGGAGAATAATAAAAGATAGTTTGGGGTTTCTCTGGGACCATGAAGTACAGAAGGGTCATCAGATTAAACGAGAGCAAAAAGAAAGTAAGTATCTCACTTATTTTTATGCTTCAGCATCATGTGGCAAGGTGCTTACAGAATGCATCTTTGAGAGGCCAAAGTTTACTGTAAAAAGGACAAAATTGTTTCTGGAATAATTTGCACATATATAAAACAGATTCAAACTTTGCATACTCTTTACATGAGATCTGAGGTGCTTTCTCTGTACAAAACCCCGTGGTGGTCTGCTACTGACTAATACAGGCTCTACTAATTCATGTCAATAGACATACTTGTAGAAAAATGTTTAAAACATAGAGGTTAAAAAAGATGTCATTAGAGTGATGGATTCTCCAGTAAATATTCCCTTTGAGAAAATGTGTCCCAGCAGATATTTTCCTCTATAAATTGTACTAGTTTGTGGTTTAGAAAGACTACGGGGAAATTGGATGTTGGAGTTGGGTTTGCTTCCCTGACTGAGAAATCCTGGCTTAACAGCAAAATTCAAGAGAGTATGTGAAAAGTATGAAGAAATCAACATATCAGGTCATGGTAGACACACTGTAGTTATGCATTTAATGCTTCCTTTTGGACCATCTTATCAATATGTCTGAGTTTTATCTGGCTGCCACACAGATGTTTGAGAATGTGCACAGACTAATGCACATTGAACTCTTGTTAAAGCATCTGAAAAAATAACAGGATATCAATTATGCCATGCAAACTGTTGAAGTAAACTGTACTTCAAATGCAAATCCCTTCCAGTGCTCAGGGGGGTGCGGATGTAGCTGTACTTGAAGAGATTGATGAGAAACACCAGCACTGTAGTGAATTAAAGGTGTTATCAGATTGGGTTATCAGAGGGTTTTTTTTGTGAGGGGAGCAAGCCTACACTTCTTGTCAGGAAGTCTGGAAATCTCCCCAAGCAGCCTGGCCCGGATTCCCGAGTGCTGTAACCTTCTTTGTGTGCAAAGTGTGCAGAGGGGGCGAGGCAGCACTGTAGGGGCTATGTGGGGCAAAGCCCTGCCTGGAACAGCAGCACCAGGACCTGCACTCCGGCCCCAGCCCCAGCCACCCGTGCCCTGCCTGACACTCTGGCTGCCACCTTCACTGCCCCAGAATCATACACTGGGAAAGTCACCTTCCACTCGAGACTGCACTTACACCACCGAACTCACACCCACAGAACCTGGGGCTCATTATGCACAGGTCCTGAGATGAAAGGCCAGCCGTGAACCAGCCTTTCTCCCACGGAATCCTCTCAGTCAGTCTCTAATGAGAAACACTAAGGAACATGTTTCCAGCTCTTCTCTGGGTTTGGCCAGCCTCTAAAACCTGGCTAATTGTCTACACGTGTGTTGTAAAGCTGAAACCCTGCCAGAAAACACTCTATCTGGCTGGGTTTAAAAGTCAGCTCTCCTCCTGTCAGCCACATTGCTCTAGTTTAGGCTGGAGGTTAAATATAATTGATAATCTAGATGTGTATTCTACTACAATGCACAAAGAAAAACTAAGCCATTTCATTCAGTCCAAGACCCCACTGAGTTAATGAATTGTTTTTAAAATAAACAGCTCACCTGTGCATTTGCTAGCTGAATAATCAATCTAATGATATTGTTTTGAGAATATAGCCTGCAAATAAGTGGGCAGAGTTGACAATTAATACTTCTGTAGGTAAAATTATATCTGCCTATTTGTATACTTTCAAAGGAAAATTAAAATGCTCATCATTGCTTTTGGAAGAGAAGAGGTATGTTTTGGTAAAATCAATTTTTAAACTTTTCCTATGTTTACAAAAATTGGCTTATTTATTTATTGTCACAAATTAAAATGATGACTTGTTCTGCCTAGAACAGCAGAACAAGTGGCTTGTTTTAGATTGTTAATATATTTCTAAAGATAAGCTTTAAATTAAAAATAAATTCTGGGAGCTTTTTGCTTTTGATCAATTATTTTGCATTGTCCAAAGTGAATAAGTGTAATAGAAATTTATTTAACTACAATTCAAGTTGGCTGCTAGCCAGTCTGTTTTTATTTGCTTGATAGCTTAAACGACAAAAGCTAAACAGCAAAAAAGCTTTTGTGCCTTTTTGTTGCCCATGCTTTTCACATGCACTAAGATTCTTTTTTGCCTACTGGGACTAAAGTTTTGGAGAGGAATAAAACACTCTATTCCTTGCTATTTATTTTAAAGGAGGAAGCTATATGGAGGCTCTGGATATTTTTGGTAGGCACATGTGGAACGAACATGTGTAATTGTATGACTGATCCAGCAGAACGTTTGGCAGTATATTGTGGTATGCCATTTAGGGGAACAATCTAAAGTATGAAACAAACTCAAGTGTGAAAGTGCTGTGGAGCAAAAGAAGTTTTATGTATGAAAATGCCCTCCTAACATAACCCATGTGCAGTTATGCAGACTACTGCATGTATCTCTATAAGGTGCAAATTTTACTTTAAATCTTGTTCGAGCTGTTATAATCATAAAAATATAGAGACAAAAGTACATTGGTCATTTGCCAGATGTCTCAGGATGGTGAAGTGGCTAATACAGCCCAAGTCGATGGAACATCAGGACTGGGTTGCATACAGCTGTACAATGTGGTATATTGTCTGTCTAGTCACCTTCAGTTGTTCTCACTTTCATTATAAGCTGGAAATTCTTGAGGTAAATTAAATACCCAAAAGCTGTCTTGGATTTATATAACATTTATTTTACTTTTACCTTTTTCAGCTTCTTGAAAAAGAGTCCCATAAGGTAAAACTGCTTGTTGAAGATGCTGCAAGAAAGTGCCTTGTAGTTGTGTAACCAGTTCTGCTCGTTTCTTTTTATTCAGACAGTGCATCAATACCTCGGGTGGCTTCTTCATCTCTCAAAGCATCTCAACCCTCATTGCGCCTTGAAGCACCCTTGCAGTGACACAGCATCATGGGCCACCAGGAAACAGAAGCCTTACAAAGTAGCAGCAACCATCTGTTGTGTTTCTGACACCAGTGAACTGCAACAAGAAAGGGTAAGAGGAAACTAAACTGAGGGATGGAGAGCTTAAGCAGCAAGTTCCTGGGCTCGTTTCTGTGCTGCACAGCAGAGCTACTCTGTCCACTGTGATCTATCAATGTAGATATAAAGGAGACATTAATGCTGTGAAGTACTGTTATAAGTTAACTCTTAATGTGTGGCATCACTCAAACTCTCACATTACCTTCCGTGGAGGATGCTTAGTGAGATACAATTGCTGTACAGACAGGTAAAACCATGTTCGCCTTCTGCAGAGTGCTGCCTTAGCAGGTTTTTAAGGAAGGATGTGTTGCTGGAGTCCTGTGATGTGAGTTGCTGGTTACACACTTCTCTGTCGACTCTCCTGTCTCCTGAAACATTCTGTAATAGTGCAATACTATTGTATTGATGTCCTTTAATACTGGAATGCACACGTGATTAACAAGACTAGGAAAAGCTCAGTGCGGTTTTACAAAGGAGGCAACTGAAGCACAAGCCAAATTTTGCCTGAAGTACTTTATTGGCAATTCTAGGAAGAGGAATGATAAGTCTTAACTGTGTTATTGCAACAGATCGCAAAAGTTGCTGCTACACACTCCTTTTCCTTATTCAATTTGACTGCAACATAGAGCTTGCTATAAAGCCTTGCCTAATCTATGTAGAGTTGTAAGAACAATTTGAAACTCCTACTAGTAAGACAAGGAAATGAATAAATGATAGCTTCTTACAATGATTGAAGGAGACTTAAGTAAAAAATGGTTACATGTTGAGGACTATCTATGTAGGTCTTAATATTACCTAATATGGAAGAGGGCAAATAAGCAGTTCTATATATTTATAGAATGTATTGTATACAAATTTGCTGTTTATGTAATTCACATTATAAATTGCAAAAAAATTTACCTCAACATCTGGGAAAAAAATACTCAGAAAAATTCAACAAACTAATGCTTATTTTCTTAAGCCTTGAGAGCCTCATTCTGCAAAGCTAAAGCCTCCTCAAGGGTACCAAAGAAATCCCAGCTTTTGTGACACTAAGAAAGTTCAATGTGCTCAGCAGCACTTCTCTGGGTTCAAATTTAGGCCACCAGAATTATCTGATAGATTACAAGATCCAACAAATTAAAAAGAAAGAGTAGATATTAGACAAAGTATGTGGACTCTTTGGGGAGATTCTGTTATAGTTTTTAATCTGATAATATATTCAGTTTGGTTATTGTTCTGTTCTGATCATATTGTGATGAAGTGTTTAAATAAGCATAGCTATTTTACTGCCTGAATAATGATTTAAAGAAGTATTCTGATTTGACAGGGAAAAAAATGGCAAAACAGCCTAATGTTCACATCAGGTGAATAAAATGTTCAGAAAAATGAATTCTGACTGATATGATATATGAGAATTTAGTCATACCTGTACGGGATTGATACAAATTTTGAAGTTAGGTCTTACCTGAGATACTCAATACATCTACAAGTGTCCTAATTGTTTGTTCTTTCCATTAGGTTTGTGTGTGGGCCCCAGGGGTGTGAAATAATTACACCATAAATATACGAGCTCTTAAGAATTGTTTTAGAAACAGAAAGATGTGTCAGTTTTGGTGGAAAATGTTCCTTTTTGAGGTAAAAGCAGATTTTTCTGTGGAAAAGGGTATCATCAGATAACAGCTTAACTAAATGAAATTCATCTCCCAAAGGAATGCAGGAAATATTTGCAACGAAGTGTTCATTTACAAAACAGTCTGAACTCTCCCCTTAGAAAATTATTCCTAAAGTTTAAAGGAAGCATTCCCCAATTTTTATGGTGAGTATTTACCACTGTCATTAGCAATGCTGTTAATGGGGATAAGTGGGAATTAGCATGAACACAAATTTGTTTGCATTATTCAGTGTAAATCCTTCTTTTCGCTGTAATGTGAGAGATGTACAACTGGAGCCAATAGAGATACCACCATCACTGCACCAACAAAGGGCTGTGATTTCCAAAGGGTATTGGTTTCTTTTTCATACTTCAAAGAAACCAACCAGCCTCCTCAGTCCAACTTTAGGTTCAAGATTTCTGAGCTTTTCTTTTAGGGCCAAGTTATGAACTGCTGAAACATAGGGGTTTATCACAGAACCCCCAGTGCAAGCTGAGCTCTGGCCATAGCGCAATTTAAATTATTTATGCGCAGCGCTGTGTTCAGACCATGTGCACATTTGTCCTTGTCAGTCAACAAGTGTTCTATTAATCAAACAGGAACCCTGGCGCGTTCATTACAAAAGTAAGAACATTGAATTTGGGATGGTATTTTTAGTGCTTTTGACAGACAGGGATTATTAAGCTGTCACTCCCTCTTTTCTGCCAACTCCCCTATCTTCCTCCCCTTCTTCAATGCATTGTCATTTTATTAAGAGCACACTAATAGTTAAACGACAGGAACCCTAAACCCCTGACCAGCTCACTGACATGACAGGTTATTTTTTCCCTCTATTCCATGTCCAAGAACCCCTGCTGATCTTCCCAGCATGCAGTGCTGTGTGACCCTTAACATCTGGCAGTGATTAATTGTCTTAATGTCATAGCGATCGCCTTCCTCCCTCTGATCCTCACTTACTTTGTTCTCTCTTTTAAAGCCAGTGTGCTGGAACCTTTTCTTCCCACTTTTAAATCTGTCCAGTATCCAGGATACTGTGTGTGTCTACTGCGATACAACTTGAAAGAAACCGAAACAGTCAGTTATCTGGCCCTGAAAGCCTGGTCATGGATTCAGAGGGCTTTCTGTTCACTGAAGGGGTGTGCTTGAAAAACAGCACTAACTAGAATGACACAGATCTTGTTGAACTTGATCCGGATCTCGGGTCCCTTCTAAGCAAACAATGCAATTATGGGCAATGCCATTTTCAGCGGACACATGAGGTATTGTGCAGAAGGCTGCTGGCTGCAGCTTACACGTTACATAGATTAAGGAGCTGACACCTCCTGACAGTGGCTGCCCCTTTGTGCTCAGCTCACCCTGCTGTACCACACTGCCGCAGAGGTCTGAGCCCTGTCTGGGCCAGAGCTCTTCCCGTTCAACTCCCACCGAGTTAGGCAGGTTCCTGCAGCTGCAGCAAGGGCTGGTGTGTTGGCTTCAACACCAGGATTGCCTGGGCTGGGAGTGAACACAGAGATGGTGTTTGCAGGGGGATTTTATTGGCTAAGGTGTATAAGGGGGGGTACTCATTCCTGCTTTAGATTCCTATATAAAAAGAATAGTGGTAGAAGAGGAGATGACTGTACCACTAAGATAAATGTCAGGTGTCCATGCTCTGCTCTCAAATCCTAAGAGGCTTCCCATGTGATTTTCAAGAATCATTTTAATCTCTGCCTCAGTTTCTCATATTGGAAAATAAAGACAGTAGCTGCTTTGAAGTATGGGAGACTTGGAGTTTTTAGACACCTCTCTTTTTCCTGTATGAGGATGAAGAACTCCTAGGCAATTATTTATATACGTCTATTTAAGACCAGCTGCCAGGCACGGGGGGAGCTGTGTAAGAGGGAGGAAGGAGGATATGTCATGCAGAAGTTGGTTTGTTTTTTTTAAGACTGCTTAGATTCAGGATGCCTGTGATGTAGTCATAGTTTGGCAACTTGCATGGGTAAAGTACCAACTGCTCTAAACTTCCACTTCCTTGCATGCAAATGGAGGATGAGCTAATAGTCATCTTTGCAAAAAAACTAACCCTCTTAATCTTTGAAGATGAAAGGTAAAAATAAGCAATTGTTTTAAATCCTGGTTGAATAGCAGAATACATGCCCTGAACTTAAACTACTGTTACATTTACATTTTAAGGCAAAATATCTGAAAGACAGTTTCTCCTTCACTTACCTATTGAATGTTGAGTTCAGAGCCTCTCTGTCTCCCATGACACACACTCCTCACAAATAGATTTCTCCAGAGCAGTATTATGTTCTAGCTCTCCATGTATTTCAAACAATTATAAGGCCATTTATTTTCTATTTCAAACCAAAATAGTGAAATGGAGTGCATGGCCTTTTCTAGTTGCTAAGCAACCCTTTGTAACATGCATCCTGCATTTTGCTGTGCCATTTGGCAATTCGCACAAGATCTTGTTTGTTCATTTCCAGTCTAGTAAAACTGGTTGCTATATTTCAAGTGCCAGTATAGATCAAAGTATTTCCTAGAAGGATAAACATGTTAACTGGCAGAGAGCGAATGATTAACATCAAGCACAAGCCTTTTAGCATAAAGGACTTGGCATGTCATCCACTGGCAAAGCTACTCAGATGAATGCCATCTATACCTAACAGATGTGCCACTAAGGAGTTATCCTCTTCTTTCCAAAGTGCTGCTCGCTGTGCTGGTGTGACTGAATGAGGATGATAGCCACTGCTGAGCTTTGTAAGCAGCTGAGCCAAATGCAGTTGTCAGCCATGGCATTGTATCTGGAGATCTCTGCTGATTTTGCTTGAACTTCTTCAGCTTTGCATCTGTATAACTAATGGTGGAATTATATTAAACTGTTACTTTTTCTTCCTCTATCTTTTATGAACACTTATAAACCACCCAGAGTCTAATATCTGACTATTTAATATTCTCTGTCTACAATAAGCTCTAAGTGTATGCCTAATGAAAGTTGTCTTTAAGTAGAGAATACTCATTCCTCATAAGCAAAGCAGGACATGGCTGGGTTTTGCTATGATCTCTGCATTTCCAAACTTCTGACTAAAAGCTATAGATGATCTGGATCAATGCAGAATGGAGGGAAGGGCTGAAATAGGGTTGGTCGAGGAAAGCTTTTAAAAATAGATAAGACAAATTTTAAAAACTTCATATATATGTCTGTTTTGTCATTGGTGTGATTTGTGTGACACTTGTGCATTTGTGTGATGTCTGTAACCTGCAATCTCTGTCAGAACCTCAGTGGTACCATATACACTGGACCAAATATCAGATATTGTCTAACACAGTTATTAAAGGTACTACTAAGTGAGGAATAGTGTAGGCAATTGTAAATTTTGACATGGGTGGCAACAATTTTGACATAGTTACAGTATTCTAAATCCTATGGCAAAGGTGAAGGGAATTTTACAGAAACCTGTATTTCTGTTGTAGAATGCTAAGGGATAGTTCCAAGAAGTGAACATTTCCCATTACAGCCACTAAAGGAGAACATTATCTAAGTAATTACTATAAAACCCTATTGGCTTAGTTAGTTGTCATTGGGAGTATATTTTATAGAGTTTCTCTGGACAAAAATTTACCTGCCAGCAGTACTGGTGGGATTGTAGCTGCCAGAAGTGGTTTGTTTATTGGCAAAGTGAGCACAGTACTCTCTTGTTTGTGCAGTAATATTGATGTCTGATAGTATGGCCAAGGTCAGCCAGGTGATAAGTCTGTTCGTACCTCTTTCCTTGATCATATGCCCAATCTCAGTCCTGGTTGTGAAGAAGAGGATGAAAAGAGAGGTAAGGCAGATTTTCCTTGTGTGATCAGACAGCAAAGGCAAGAGGCACATTCTTTATACTGCCAGAAGTGTGTACAGCTGGGAAGAATCAGCCCTCTCATTTCATGGCAGATAATCAGTTTTGTATTTTCTCTGGCAACCATTAATACACTGCAGCCTTAGCTCTAGGCCTATAGGTAAAGCTGTTTGCTGTGACTGCTTTTCTGTTTGTCTCCTGAGAGCTGAGGATTCTCCAAAGTCCACGGTGAGCAGAGAGGTGTCCTGTCCTGTCTGTGAGACAGCAGTCAGAGCAGACTTGGGCTCGTTCTCTTGTAGCCGTAATGGGAGATACTTCTAACTGATCTGGAAATACATGAAAGAAGCTCTTTCTCACATACACACAGCAGGAATGCACATAAGCCAAAAGATGGTATTTCAAAATTGACAGGTATTATCTCTAAATCATATTCCCTGTTGTTCATTTTTGTTAATATTGGAATCATTATACTGATTTCTACTGAACTGACTAGATGCTTTTGCCAAGCCATGATGCTGAAGTAGTATGGAATAAGAACAGCACCTCAATAATACTCTAAATGCTGGTTCTTAAGTTTTAATTTCTAAATTGCTTGAATGTTGATTAGAGAGCTCATCACATGCTTCCCGGAGTGCACTATGATTTTACAGAGTAAGGCCACAATAATTGTGGTTGAAAATAAAATTAAATGTCATGGCAAAAAATATTCTTAAAGCGTTTGTAATGATGCAAAGAAAACCAGTTTGTGTATTCTTGGCCCAGACCTATGCAACTATCTAACACCGACTATTAGCTTAAATGCCCATAGTGTAATGTCAGCTTTTCAATCCAGCATTTGTTTTTGAAAGTAGCCAGCTCTGCAGTTTAAACACTGCAGAGGTTGAAAAGAACAGGGGGTAGGGGGGCAAAGTGCTCCTTTGGTATGTTGTGCTACTTCAGGCCTCAGATTTAGGTGCTCTGAACCGCGCACACCCCTCTATTCTCTGAGTAAACAGCAAATTCGTGCTCCTAATGTTTGCTCCTGTGACCTGTGCCTAGGCTGGATGCCTGAACCCGCCTTGCAGGGATGACGCGGTGACAAGACGACATCTTTTTAGTGTCAAACGCCGCTTTCCATGGCAGATGGCCACTCGGGAGGAAGAGCAGGCTGTCCGTGGGAGCACGACAGCGCTCTCGGCACCGCCTGTGTCCGGGGCCTGGCGGGGCAGCGCGGTCCCTGCAGGGCCGGTCCCCGGGTCCCCACGCACCCGAGCAGCCCCAGGAGGCTGCGAGCGGCACCGCCCGCACCTTCTCTGCGATATCCCCCGCCAGGGCTTCCAGGGGCTGCTGCTGCTGCCGCTGACACCCGAGCATAGCAAATCAGGGTGATTTTCCTACAGAGAGGCACAGGCTAAACCCCAGCCCAGCGGGAGGCTGATGTGCCTGTGCCTCAGCCGGGCCCTGGGCGAGCGTGTCTGTCCCTTGGCCGGAGCGGAGCGGTGCTGCCCTGCCCTGCCCTGCCCCGCCTGGGTGTCCCTTCGGCAGGGCTCTGGACAGGTTGGGAGCAGCTGCTGCCCTTGTCCATGGGTGTGACTGCAAAGGCGCTCGGGCAGAGCTGTCTCGGAGGGCAGGACTCGGGACAGCCTCGGCTGGAAGGCTGCAGGCAGGAGCGCTGAGCTCTGCTTGTCATTTTAACTGAGTATTATGTAAATCAAATAGAGTGGCTGTTAAATTAAAGCGTGAGAAGGTAATGCCTCCAGGTAATGCCCGCTGCAGCCAAGCCACTGGATTTTAAGGAATTATAGAATTTGTTATTTCCTTATGTCTTTCCATGGGAGATGGAAATAAAGGCTCAGGGAAAAAAACCCTATAATTATTGACTTCCCTGAGGAGACTCCCTGACAGCTGCCCACACAAGGAATTTGACAGTGCTGGGGTAGGGCAGCGCCAGTGGTCACAGAGAACACCTTCAGAGAACAGAGCCTTTCTCAAGGAAAACTAGACTCATTTTTACATCTTGGGGGAAATAAGTGACTTTTCAATAGGACTTGCAATAAAGAATTTCCTCAGAATGGAAAATCTGAAAAATCTTCTGCTTTCTGAAATCTCCATGGGAAGTATCCTGGATATTCATTTAAATACCAGTTCTGATATTTTGTGTTAAAATCTCATTAAGAAAGAAACAAGTAAATTTAAAATTATCTCATTTTATTGATTTCGTGTCTTTATTAGCTTTGAATGTTACTTAAGAAAATATCACTCCAAAAAAGGAAACCACTTCACTAAGATTAATCAATTCATTATATTCTTATAACTAGTGCAATTACTAAAGTTTCTGAGGCATAGAAAAAGGATGAAAGTTCTAGATTAGGACTACATCATAATGATACTTTCAATTAAAATATTTTAAATTAAAGGTCAGGTCTAGATTTGTAAAAATTTTGAAAAAATCAAAATATTATCTTGCTTTTAAAAAAACCCAAAGCAACATCCTGTTTTCTTTAAAACAGAAATTCTACCCAAGCATTCCAACTGTTGTTCAAGTATTGAGAAAACCCTTCAGGCGTGGACCACTGCTGGTGCTGCAATGCAAGGTGACATTGATGTTCTGAGAAGCTGATTAGCAGTATTGCTGGGCCCACTATGATTGCCCTAACTCAGGAGAATTTTCAAGATTTAATATTTTTCCTAGATGAAAAGCTAATTTAAATATTATTCAAATGTAAAATCTCCTAGAAATTTGGACTGGGTCTATTGAGACATTCCAGTTTCATTTGAAGACTTTCAATGTTATAAAGTCAGTTTAATCTCCCTTTTTGAAAATCTGAATGAAAAAGGGAATTTTCTCATTTGAAGATATTTTATTCTCATTTCCTTACCTTTCTTCTGTTTTCCCTCCTTGTTTGACCGGATTTGATTTTTGGGCTTTTGAATTTTTAATGTATTGGCATTTTCATCTGAAAATACATTGTGAAAATATTCCTGGGCATCTCTGTTTAAACTCTAATTGTATTTAAAATATATTTATCAGTAGTTTGGATGTGCTCAGAATTACATCTAAAACTCATGCAGAAGTGCAAATACAATTCATATAAACACCCTTTCATCTGTTCCATTTTATAATAGTTTACAAAAATTTTTTTATAAAAGTAGCATGCAGCAGAGATGAAATCACAGTGGAAGAAAAATAATTCAGACAAAGGAGGAGATATAGATTTAAATCCCCACAGATTTTTACTGTTGGCTGCTTTTTGTTGCCTGTTATGTGTTTGCATTAATGTCTGAAAAATAGTACTTGGCTGGGTCATTCACAGGTTAGACAGTCACTGACTGAAATAATTCTAGGAGGCTTGGTTCTTATTGAAGACTTAATTTAGTCTTTTACTGTGTTGCATTGCAAATAGTCAGATTCTGATTTCATTTGCACCAAAATAAATAGAATGTAACTACATTCACTTTAGAATAACTACTCTAATATACATTCTTAATTAAGAACAGAGTCTAATCCTTCATCCTCATTTATGTATCTCTTGGCATACAGAGACAGGGAAGCAGTTGGTGGTAGTTATGTCCACGGTAACTGTGATGAGAGTTTGCATTCAAGTTCTTTTAGTCACTTGTGTTTGATAAATCCTCCTGGCACTTACCCAGGTGTGGGGTTCTCTTGGGTGCTGGAAGCAGTGCAGCAGGTCTGCCAGGAAATACCTGTGACTGCACAGGGGTTCCACACCTGGAGCATCCACAGGTTAAACCTACATTGTGGACTTGACCATGGCCTTGCAGGGTAGCATATCCCTTAACTTTTTTTAGACATCTGTGCCGTCTTAGATGCTTATGTTGTATTGTCTAGGAAGCTGTGCTGCACCAGCATGGTTGGGAGTATTTCAGCCTGTGCCCAACATGTGAACTTCTGCAGAGACTGGCTTGGGAAGGATGAGCAATCTTGGTAGTCTGAGAGAGAAAAGCTCTGGTGTGGGCCCCTTTGATATCCTTAGAAATCACAATGATTCATGTACAAACACACAGTTTATACTCCCTCTATAACCTTACCAGCAAGGGAAGGAAAACTTCTATGCCTTGGCAAGAATCCCCAGTGTAGTCAGAGCTTTGGCTGCATTTGTGTGTTTATGAATTCTAACAACTCCATCATGAATGTTGTCACCAGATACCTGGGCTCTAGCCACAATAACTTTTCCAAGTGTTTGCTCTTAGGAACGTGCTCTCAGCTATATTACAGTTATTATAAACAGTAAGATTTCATGTGAATTTTTTTTTTATTTTATTTACTCCCTAGCTTTTCTAGTCAAAGATGAAATATGCACCGTGTTACTTCCAGACTTCTTGTGTTTTCTGTGTTTTTGTGCCATAGAGATGTCTTCACCTGTTTTTTGTAAGACCATATATCCTGAGATACAGAGCAGAGAGACACAGTAGAGGGACCAACACCACTGGAGTTAGTACAGAATGTGCGTGTGGCATTTGAAAAACAGTGTTTGGCCTCCTGGAGAGAGCCAGTATAATTTTTAATCTGGAAAGTATTTGAAGAGTATTTTCTGTGAAGGAAAGCTTTAGCTGTGTAATATAGTTATGCAGACAAAGGCTGCAGAAACACTGTCTAAACCAAGTGGGGTTATGGTATTTGGCGGGAAAGCAAGATGAGGAAAAGTAGTGATTCACTGTTTTGTTGCAAAGGAAACAAAGTGTCTCTTCATATTATTTTGGATCAACAGCAATGTCCCAAAAGACAGAACTTTGAGGGAAGACTGACCAACTCAATAGAGAAAGGAAGAAACTACCTTTTGGTGTACCGTTGGAACAAAGAGCCTATCAGTCTGACTGATAAGGCAATTAAAACTCTCCTCTTGATTTCCAAATACTTTGGCTCTAAACAAATCTGCAAAAGGAATTCTGAAAGGGTCGAGGGAATAAACAATATCTTCTTCAGGCTGAAGGAAAGCAGCATATCTGTAAGAAGAGAACATTCCAAAAACAGAACATTCCAGAAACTCCTTTCTCTAGATCACATGGAAGTTTCCAGTACATAGTTGGCAATTAGGATTTTAGTGATGAGGCCAATTTTTGGCCTGAAGGATTCTGTTAGAAATGTAGATAAGTAAATGAAATCAATTCAAATTTCAAGTAGATGTCAAAAAAAAAAAAGAAAAGTAGTTTTGAATAAGTACCGTGGAGCAGATGTATAGGGTATTTTGTTCCCTAGCTATAACTGTGCAAATCTCAGAGTCATGTTTCCTTTAATCATGGTAAAATCTCTGATTATTCATCTCAGGGTAAACACCAAATTTCTGTATATCTCTGTGGACTTTCATTCCATAACAGCTCGGCTTCAGTGTGTTTATGTCAGGGAGATAGCGTGTACATTGGAAGAGTCACCAAATGACCACTCCAAAGCCACTCAGAGAACCACCTCACTGCAGAGCAGTTCATTAGCCCAGGGATGGACTGTCCCAGTAACCACTGCACCTGAAAACTTCCCTGTTCTGCCGACAGTCCTAAGCACTGTATGTGTGGTTTTGTTTGGCCTGCCCACTTCCAGGTAACCTGTGTTTTTTGCATGTTGCAGGATGATTCTTCCCTTTCTGTAAGGAATCGCTGCTAGGTTTACTGAATGCAAGAAAGGGACCTCGATTCCATTCCTGTAAGATCAGCTTTTTGGCAGCCATACAGCTTTCAGGAGAAAAGAGGGAGGAAATAAAGAAGAGCCAGTTGGGAACGAGGAGATGTCAGGATGTTTTAAGTGAAGGAGTTGTTCTAACAGGAGGTCCTTGTTAGAAGTGTGTAATTTTTGGACATGTCCCTGGCCTAGACTTTGTGCAGCACAGTAGCATTTCCAGAAATGAGCTGTGGGAGGGGCTTTATCACTAAATCACACAACATCGGTCAAAATTCCTGTTTTAAAACCCTGAAGTCTCTGATTGCATAAAGGACACTATATCTGAGTGGTTAATTTTATTACCTTATTATAAGTTTTAAAACAAAACCCAGCAAATGCCAAAAAAGAAAAAAACTAACACAAAAACCTAGCAGGTTCTTCTTCTTCAGTTTTGGAGGGAAAAAGGTTGCTTACAGGGTGAGATTTAGCATGCCAAGTCTCTGGCCAGAGCAAATTTTTAAATCTGTATCATAAACCTCTGAAAATAGGAGTTTATAATAGAAATGCAGACATACAGTTAATTATATCATCATGAATGGCGCCACTATAATTAGCTAACTTCTATATGAAGCCAAGTTTTAAACTATTTTACTTTTATGGCACTGGATGTCAAAAGCTATTTATTTTAGTTTTTTTCATTTTTTCTTTTATTGTCTTACTGACCTGGCTCACCAGGTTAGGAGAATGGCTTGCAGATTTTCCTTCAGCCCTGAAGAAGCCTTGCAGCCTCGATAGCAGATTCCTAGAACCTGAGATGTCAAAGGGAGTGGATTCCCTGCAAAGGCAGGCAGCGGGTTATCAGCAGAAGCAGACTTCTGTGAATAACCTTGGACTTGTGGTTCCCATTGAAGGGCTTATTCTGAGATGACTGACAATCTCAGCTGGACAGAAATCTGCTAATATTTGGGTATTATATATTCTTTTAAGGTGACAGTTTAAAAAAAAAGATAAAATACGGAGAAGAAAAGGAACATAATCTGTTTTAGAAATACAATATTTCCTACAGGTTCAAAACCAGAGAAAGGTGCTAACAACAAGCACCTTGGAGATTATGGGATGAGAAAATCTTTTCCCTTAATTTTCTGTTTTCAAGTAACTGTAACCCTTTTGCAGCTCATTGCTTTTTAGGTGCTTTATAGTCCACATAGAGATCACTGTTTCACCCATCATTGAAATCTAGTTTCCTCCAGAGGTGCATACAAAAAACTTTACAAAAATATGATAATTTACTTTGCAAAGCAAAGATTAACATATTGTTCAGTTAAAGAACCACGAGAGTCTGTGATTTAACCACACATGCTCAAATATTATTTGAATTGATAATTATAGCTTAACAGATCTCATCATTGAAAACAATCATTATAATTTGAATGCCCAGACAAAGTCTTGCCTGTTTTTCAAGATAGTAAGTTAAACTTTCAGGGATTTTTTTTTCAAAGAGAATTTAAAATTTTATTTTATCAAAGAATATCCATATGCACACAATAGCCTTCTAAAGTTACTAATTATCCTTAATATTTAACATGTCCATGTTTACATGTGTGTATATATGCATAAATTATGACTAATATTAATATGCTTGATACCAGTTTTCTCAGTTATAGTTGATAAGGATCTGAAGGTAAAACTTTAATTCGAACACACTGCTCCTCAAAGGCTGTTGCTCTTTAGGAATGATCTATATCATGCTGCCCTCCTTTTTGCCTAAGAATGATGTGTAAGGTTATATGTTAAGACAATCCTACTTCTGGGTTTTTTTTTTTGGTGTAAGACTATGTGAATTAGTACTGTTCCAGGAGCGTTTGGGCAAGTGGATGTTAACAGGCTTAAAAACCGGATAGTCCTGAATTGTTTTGTCCTGTTTTCTGCTGATCTGCGTTTCTTCAGATCTGCCATCTAAGTTGATTTCTCCCAATAAAACTTCTGATGGTAGTTTCTGAAGTATTTTGCCATTCAGTAGTCAACAGCACAGGAGGAATTAGCATGGATTCTGCTGTACTTTTTTGGTCAATCTTTTTCTTCTCTTGGCCGTGTGCTTGTCACCTTTCCATGACAACTCTTCTTTTTGTGATCATGTTTGGCTGGATGCAATTTTCTGGCTACAGGGAGTTCCACACATGCTATTACCCTGTAGAGAGCTGACAATGCAAACTAATGACATGAGCTCAGTTACCACATGCTCCCTTATTTCATGTTGGCTTATTAAAGGATCCTCAGGCGGATCCTGCCAGCTCTGATGCATATGAGCAATCCTGCTGATTGCAGCAGAACTGCCCAAGTGTGTAAGGCATGAGGGACTGGCCACTGAGAGAAGAACAGCAATTTCTGCTCAGACAGGGCATGTCAAACCAGTGGCCACCAGCCAGTGTGATGGAATTAATGAGGGGAAACAGTAGCCAGCAGTCACAAGTTGGGATAAACTCACAGAGTAGCACTGCCACATCCAATTACTGTATTTCATTGTTGTTCCCTGGAAATGGGGAACCCTCTGACAACCTCCTTGAAAGCTGAACTGGAAATTCTGGAAATAGAAAAAGCCAGTATGAGTAAAGTTTATGCTGATATCCTTTAAAAAAGAACAAATGCTAGCACAGAAAAAGCCTTGCCTTTCCTTTCTGTCCTTGACTTTGCTACAAAGTCTGCACTTTGCTGCCTGGCAGGAAGTGTTAAAATAAATTGCTTTCAAAGGAAAAGAAAAATAAAAGTTAGGAAAACATTTTTTGTCTATGCCTAATTTTGTTCTGTTGGAAGTGATGCTCTTATGTTTTGATGCAAAGCATATTTTGATCTAAAATTCTTGTATAAAGCAAATTGGACTATCAAGATTCCTGGGATTGCTTTAAAAAGTAAAACCCAAGGCATCTTCTTCCATGCCTAATAAGGGCATTTACTGGTAAAAGAACCAGAGAACTAGTCCAAAGAGTGCAAAACCACTGTTGATGCCAATGATATTTTATTCCATAGAATACTTCATTCAACCATGGATTCTGATACATATGAACAAAATAACAGCCTGGAGGAATGATTCATGGGGAATTATTTAATTCTGCCTGGCAGAGTGCTACTTTTAGCTGGGAAAAATCTCCTCGTAGGCCGGTAGGCAGCAGACTCTCCAGCACGAAGCCAAATGACATCACTGGCTTCTCTGTGTAACAAAAGGCCCATGGCATCCCCCCTTGCTGAGTGAAAATTAGCAGCAGGTCTTTGCACTGTGCACATACTTTGAGAGGAGGGAATTGTGTCATTGTTATTTGCTATTTCCGCAAGCTGACACTTATCTTGTAAGCACATCAACTGTTTGCTTTAGCTCCACAAGTCATTTCCTATACATTATATCAGTTAGTCATGCTGCTCTGCATTGTGTGCAAAAGAGGTTAAACTCCACATGTAGAGAAATAAAAGATGAAGGAGAACTCTCTAAATAATTGTTTTAGAATGGGAGCAACTTTTAATTTCTTTAAAAATAACTGTGTCAGTAAACTGTTTCAGACTTTTGCATCTACATTTGGAGCCAGATCAGTGCATCAGAACCTTAAACTCCTTGAAGATAAAGTAGATCAGATCAACTCAAATTCCAACAGATTACTAAATTAGAATAATAACTTTCCTTGATTTTTACATCCCAAAAAAGCACACAGACCTATCTGGAGAAAGAATAGAGCTGACTATAAATGCAAACAGAGGAAGATATCAGGGGGTCTTTTTGTACATTTGCCATATGTAAAGAAATACATTTTCGTAATTGTTGCATCTTCACAGCTATTGCCCACTTTTACCAGCAAACCTTTGTCTGTTGCCTTGTTGCTGGGAAATTTTTGTATCATCGCTAGGGACTCGGAAGTAGTTTTTTCCAGCTCTAATATCATTGAAGCTTTGGTTTTGGTTCTGCCTTTTTACAGTAATGTTTGCTTACTCTTTATTTAATTATTGTCATGTATAGTGCTGCACTGTACATATGAGAATATACCAAATAGAACTGTAACTCCTCAAGCACAAGGGGAAAATAAGAGGGGAAAAAGAAAGCAGAACTATAAGGGAATAAAACATTCTTTGGCAAATAATAATGAATATTTTATTTAGCTTGGTCTGAAACATAGCATTGTAAGATTCTGTTAGAGAGCTAGAATATAGGCTTCTTTCAGTCTCTTAACTCTATAGTAAGATCCTGAAAAATGTACTTCCTAATCTATGATTGAATACAAACTTATCAGTCAAGATTTTCACAGTCTGTAGATTTCTACAATAGAAAGAGTTCAAATACTCAAGCAATACAGAGTTCACTTTTTTTTTTCTTGTTCTCACTGTCTTATTCCTGTGTAACCATGTTAACATCACTGCTCTTCATCTTTTCTTTATTTTTAAATATCCCAGGACAATATTATAAACTCTTTGTGGAGAGAAAAGTAAAAAATTATGGTTTCAATTCTCCAGACACTTAAGCAAATGCTTAATTTAAAGCATATGGGTAATACAAATTTGCTTTAGTCATTGGCTTCTGGACCACAGCCAGCACATTTGGAATGCATCCTGCATATTTATTCTACTGTATACATGATTCAATCACATGTGTGCAAAGTTGTTTGTGATTAAATTTTTCAATTAAAGTAACTGAATTGAAATTTAACCTGAGAAAAATTTACAGTGAATGACACTCTATGATAAGGATAACATTGGAAGACAGAGAAATCTTTCCTTTTTCAAAAAACTCTAGCATTTGAGGCCAAATATCTGTGTAAATTTGGTGGGGTTATTTTCCTTTCTTGAAAACTAATAAGAACATTTGAAATTGGTTTGATTTTTAAAATAAGAAATGATGATCAGTGTATTGCCCTTCATAGTCTCCACACATTTCTTTTGATGCTTAAGTGTGCCAGAAATATCTGGAGAAGGTGCTGCCAATTTTCTCATCTGATTTCTTCATGACTTTCTGTTTGGTTCTCTAAATATTGTCCAGAAGAGATTCTGTGGAAAAAACATCCATTTCAAAATTTCATCCACAAACTGTTTCTTCTTTTGAGGTTTGATTTTGTTTGTGCGATGTATTAAAATAAAATGTTGATGTTCCAGAGCCAGTCCTTTGCTCCTGTCTGCCCTGGTGGATGATTTCTGAAAAATATAAGAGATGGTTGGGTATCTAAATGCTACTACTGAGGTAATTTACATTTATTCAGACTCTGTGTGTGTGTTTGTATGTGTATTTTTTGTTTTCATATATATTACATATAGATGACAGGGAGAGAGGAAGACAATTCTTATTCCCTTGGTAACAACTGGCTGGTAGTAAAGAACAAATAAGGTGTTCTAAAGAGAAAGAAGTTTGTTTCTACACGATCTGTCTGGAGTCCTATATCATGTACTTACATTCTTCAAGAAGCTGTAATCTCCAACAGCTGCTGCTCTGTTCTGTTGTTTTCTGTTTACAGAACAAATATAAGAACAAATGTGAGAATATATTATTCTTTTGTAGACAAGTTGAGTGGGCCTGACTGATAAACTCCATCTTTTGCCATCAACAGGAAGGAATTATGCATTTTTATGGGTATTCATATTATTCATTTCATAAACGTTGTTGAGGGTGAAGGGCTTCCAGGATGGCTGAAATGATCCTACAAAATGTTTGATGTGCTACTCTAGGAAGGAGAAATTTCCTTTGGTTTCTGCTGATGGAAACTTAGACTCTTTGTTCCCTGCTTCTCTGATTCCTGGACTACTCTCTTCAAAAGAAATTTCAGCTTTTTGTGTTATTTTTAAAACAGGAAGAAACGTTTTTTCTCTGTTTTTAACTTTGTCACTGAAGGCGAAACTTGAAAGAACTTTTTACCATAAGCATAAAACCACAAGCATCTGTTTTCCTGGCGAAGAGTGAAGTGTCTCAAAGGAAGCTCCATTGCAGTGTGACTTGTTTCCATCTACACCTAAGCTACCAGCATGTGCTGCAGCCAGCACTGGCACTGGGGGGTTGATGTTGCTCAGACACGCTAACGAATGGAAACCTCCCTTGTGGAAACTTCCTCGTGGGAGTGGTGTACAAAGCTAACTATTTATAAAGTTCTTTTAAAGAAGATGCTTAAATAAAAATCTTTGGTACTTGTGCAAGGTCATAGATTATTATCTTCCACTTTACAAGGGCCAGATTCAAATCACCCAAAGCATGAGCAGCAAAGAGAGTTTTTCTATGGTGCTCTGACCTTACTTTCATTTGCATGGGATCTGGCATGCAGTCTGGAAACTAAGCTGAATTTTATGTCCTCACTATGGCTCCACTGGGGATTTAATTTCTTAAAGTGACACCATGAGGCCTACTTGAAGAAGTTTTAAAAAAAGCGGTCAATATGCTGAACACTATTGAAAATAAGGATGGAATGTGACACTGCTGGAGGCCACAGGTCTTTCTTGAGACTCCAGTCTCTCTCAAACCTTCATCAAATTCCTAAAAGGACATATTATTATTCTGGAATGACAGCAAGTGACATGAATATCAGAATTGCTCTCAGGACCTCTCTTAGGGATAGAGGCATGTGTGAGAGTTTCAAAAGGAACAAATAGATAACAAATGGAAGCATTAACATGTCCAGAATTATGCTTCTCTACAGTAATGTCATTATTTGGGATGACTTTGATATGGTGTCCTACATGTTGACCAGCTTGCTTTCCTCCTCCTGCTCACCTTCAGAAGATCTCTAATGGACATAGTAAAAAAATTACCCTGAGTTGTTAGTTCTGCTTTCATCTTCAGAGCCATCTGGTTTCTTGAATCCATGTCTGTTGTTTTTTTTTTACCCGACAGTCAATAGAGACTATGAAATTACTAATGGTAGAATTGAGGCTCCTAAAAACTTACTACTATTCTTTTTCTTTTTAATCATCCAGCTCTCCTTTTCTGTTTCCATATGAGCATTTATGCAAGCATTTTAGGGGTCATGGATGATCTCTTCTTTATTTACTTGTTAATTACTGAATAAGAAAGTTTACTCAGATCCTGCTCAGTAAGTCAAAATCTGAAATCTCAGCACTAATTGCAACATTTTATATGATGATTTTGAGTAATTTACCTTGTCAGCTCAGGTTTGAGTGCTTCATCCTGAAGTCTGCAAGTCAAGACTCCTGTATTAAGTGTTTTACCGGAGGTACTGCTGGTTTTCACAATATAGTGACAAATAACCATTACACACACAGATCAACAGGACAATAATATCCTCGCGGGAAGGATAGAAGACATGAAGTCTTTTGTCAGCCCAGGAGTTACCTTTTGTTCTTGTTGTTAGACCCGAAGGTATTGATGACTTTCAATTAGCATGAACCGCTGGAATGTTAATGACTGGAAAACAGACGGAGGTGGGGCAGTGGAATTATCAAGTGGGATACTATAAACTCTGAATGAAGATTTGCGTTTGTGAAAATTCACCTAACCAAGCTCTTTTTTTGCCTCTGCCACATTCCACTTATGTATTATGCCAGCCTTTGTTTCCTTAGGCTAGCTTGCTATCTGGAAGTAAACACTGAATTACCCACAATGTAAAGTTTATACTCATCCCCTTGCAAACTGCAGTGCTCCTGCCATCAGAGGTGCCATAAACTATATCCAGTTGGAAGGATAGCACATGGCTAATTTATTGACATGCATTCCTGGTCTAGCTGCTGAAGAATGATGATTCTCCAGGCATACAGTTTTTTGAGTGGCTTTTGAATTGATTTGAAACATGATTAAGGAATCACTGGTTCCCCTGAAGGAAGCAAGGTGACTGTACTGGTCCCCAACTATTGCTGTGTCACACCAGGGTATTTTCCTTCTGAAGGGAGTCAGCAGTGATGCAGGCAGAGGAACCTGCTAAATTCATGCTGACAAATGGGAATTTACAGAAACCTGGATGCCAGCAGGCTGCACCTAAATGCATAAGAGGATAGGATAGGCAAAGCAGGTGGTTTACGAGAAGGGTTTCATACACAGAAATGTGAGATGCAACCTTTGTTCTTTTAGGAGACATTGTTTTACTAGAGATAAGATACTGCATTTCAAAGAATCCAAGTGCTTACAAACCAATGGCAAAACAGAAACCTGACTTGGCTCCCTGAGTGCTGAGAGCCTGACTGTGATGGGAATGAATGTTTCATTAGCCTGGGCCTGGTACAACCATGTCAGTTGTGTGACTGTAAAACTTTCTTGAATTTTCATGCAAATTCCCTTAAAACACTGTCCTTAAAGCTTTAAGAAATTACATTCATGCATGACTTCAGTTATATTTTGTAGGAGAAAATACATTACAGCTTTTTTTTTGTAATAGATTTTGAGAAGATATTTCTTCTCTAGCAGTTTCCCTGGGGACAAGAGTCCCTCCAGGCCTTGGTGGAGGTATTGATGAAGATACATTAAAATCCTGTTATCTATCCACCCATCTGTCCACAGTAGCTACCTGTCTCACAAGCTTTTATATTTAGGCATTATACCATAAGTGTGATTTCTTTCAGGCAAAGTATTTAGAGTTTTATAGGTTAGAACAAGTGTGGTGCTCATCTCTGGAAGTGATGGTAGGTGGTGTCTTCTCTTGCTTTTCACAGAGAAACAAAGAGGAAGTCTGAGCCAGCCCATGCATTTAACAGAAAAGTGCGAACATATCCTATGGAATTGAACAAACTTAGATTAAAGATATTGTATATGAAGATGTAAGGGGAATCTAAATAGTTTGAATTATTTGTGTACTTACAAAAGTACAATTTATTTGCTTCTTTTTAACTTAACCGAAAACTTAACCATGTAAAAGTTCGATACCACACTGTGTGTTTTGAAGGCTGTGTATCTTCTAGTGGTTGTTGGTACTGGGGTGGGGGGATGAGGAGGGAAAGAGAAAGAATCAAGGAAACACCTGAAAAAATTGAAGCTGTGAAGTATAGACATGAGATAACAGTTTGCCATCGACCTTGCTGACTGACTACATTCTTGCATCCTTTCTTTAAAAAATACTATTCACTGGAGAGGAGCTTCCCAGAGCAGCGCCCCAGTCTGCAGAAAGGACCACGATACAGCACAGAAGTAGCAATATCAGGATGTTGTCACAACATTTCTAAGGTTACCCTGGACCTAGCGCCTCAAAGTAATTTCAGTGGGTGAACTGAAGGTTTGAATAAGGGAAAGTTACGGGATGGAGGAGAAAACAATTATTTGAATTTACCCAATATTTTAATTAATAGTGGGGAAAATGCAGTGAGGTTTGGATGATATTTAAAAATAATTTTTGGGTTTACTGGTTTAATTCAGCAATGCAAAAAGGGAAATGCTTAAATCCACCAAGCCACAGTGAGTTTTAGCTTGCAGACTTGCTGCAGCTTCTCCATTAAAATCAGAGTAGAGGATGGGCGAGGCCACGTTTTGGAGTTAGATGCTAACAGCTGGCCAGATCTGTGATCTTTTACCTCTTGATCTTTTCTTAATCCTCCGAGCGTACGCTTAGAAGCAACAGCTTTCTGTGCCAAAGTGTAACCGCTGATACTTTCCAAGCCCGGTTTTCCAGCTCTAATAGTTCTGGTACAGTTAAGCTATATGTTTGACAACATATGACTTTATCATCTGGGAAGGAGTATTACATTTGGAATCCAGAGGGAACAAAGTAGAATTCAAGACTTTCTAAGGGAAAGCTAAGAGTCTGTTTTTTAGGGCAAATATACCAAGTTACTATAAATTAAAAGAGACTTTTGTACTAAATTCCTTCAATGGTCTTGAAAATAATTCTATAATCTGATGTTATGTAAAAGCACATAAAAGCAACAATTATGTGGCCACATCACCTCATTAGAGAAGCAGTCTATGCTTACAAACCTCTTTAATTGTTACGGGTAATTTCTGTTTTCTGGAGCATTTTATTTGTGCTGTTTACTTTTTAGGGTCTGTCATCGATTAAACAAATCCTAGGGGATTTTCTGGAAACTTGCTAGAGTACAACCTCTCCATGCACCCTTGTTCTGTTTGTCTAAAACTGCACCGAAGTTGGAACTAAAGTATGTGTGTGGGAAGGACATATGGCTAGGTAGAAGACAGCATATGTCTTTAGTATGCACTTAGTATGCAGTTAGTTTAGACAGCATCTGTTGTTTGTTTAAACGACTTTTTTTTTTTCTTTTGTAGGGGGAGGGTACAGACTGTTTAAAGGGGACCTGCAAAAGGAGGGAGGGAAAGGGTTTATGTCTGTTTTCTTCATTTTTTTCCCTTTCTATTTAAGGAAGAATTGCTTTGGCTTGTCTTTTGTCTTAGAAATATCAGGACTTTGAAGCACTATCTTTCAGGGTTTTGTTGCAGGCATTTTTGGATCGCTGAGGCTCTGGGAGTTTTTGTCAGCTTTAAATGAAAGGGAGAGTAGGTGTGGATTGCTAACAAAGAGCATTTCTCCAAGCCCTCCTAGTGAAATGCATTTATAGTTCTGTTACCATTAGAGCACTCCTGTATAGTTAGGACCCTGCAAGGCTCTTTGGTGCATAGAGCTCATTTAACATCTGCATTTGGCATGCGTTGTGGTGATCAGTTATTGCCGTTCAGGCTGCTGGTATTTACTTGGTGGGAGCAGATGTTCCTCCCCTTGCCCCTGGGAGCCCCTGTTCTGCAGGCTGCTGCTCCTGTACCCAGGCACTGAAAAAGCAGGAGAGGTGCAAGGAGAGAGGTCCATTCTGTCTGTTTTATCCCAGGTGCTGGACTGGCATAGCTGCCCTGAGCTCCCTGGAGCTGCGCCCTTCGCTAAGTGGGCACCTACCTGAATGCATGAGCCTTAGCTGTCTCAAATTTGCCACCAAGACTTCCCACTCCAAAACCCTGGCATACTCAGCAGGTTTTGAGCAGTTCCATGACCTCCCTCCTCTGCATCATGTTTTAATAGTCATGAGCCTGTAACCAAAATCAGCTATTAAAGAATTTACACGATACCTCACACATGAAGTAGGTCAGAACTTGGCAACTGCAGTGGTGTTTTGCTAAGCAAGTACAAATATAGAGGCAGACTCAATTTTGGCAGGAAAGAATTCCCAACTCAGTTAATAGGCTTTTTACATGTAAGATCTCTCAGATGTCTCAAATCAACTGGTTTGTCACTTGTCTTTTAATTTCCAAGGAAAAGCATAGCAGGCAGACCTGGATTTCTGTGGTGCTTATTGTTTAAAGAATTCCCATACTAGAAAGAAAAAGAAGAGACAGACAGAGAGGGGAGTGTCTTTTGTCACAGAAGCATTGTAATTGTTCAACTGAATATGTCCAGTATTTTAATTTGAATTTTTTTATGGCCTGTTGGTATAATGAAAAACAATGTATTCAGTTAGAAACTTCAGTTCTAAGTTGGCCCTCAAGTCTCACAGCTGGATAAAACCCCACAAGTGTGAGTGCAGCTGACTTTGTGAAGTCTGGCCTACAAGGACACCTCCAGGTTCCCTTGAGTGGGAGCACACCAATCAATTAGCTAAAGGAAGACCTGTTTTCAGAATGTTTCATTGTTGTCCTGATTTGTTGTTTATCCATTATTATTTTTATGCTCTAGTCCCAACCAACAAGCAGAGTGAATATGTTTCATAACTAAATATGAGAGCAATAAACCATGTCTTATTTTTAATAAGAATAAACTGATTTTTAGCAGTTATTGAGGAGGAGGAGTGACTGATAACTTCATGGGGGCAGATAGGTTACTCTAGGAAATAGGAAGCAGAGAACAGAAACAAATTGATTAGAAAGAGACGTTTGCTTCTCTTTCAAAGCACTTTCTAACAGTTGTATGAGAACTATCACACAGCTGCATTAAAGATGTCCTTTTTTTTTGTATGTTGCCTTTGCTGCAGAAGTCACAGGAGGGAGCTCTAAGGTGAGTGCAAAATCACCTGGAAAACGGTACTTGAAGAGTAGTCACCGATAGTTCCTCTGGAAATGTCTTTTGGGATTCTGCAAATATCTGTTAGACACCTAGTGTGGTTCAATGATAATATCAATGAGTACAGATGAAAAAATAAGTATGTGTTTTGTCTGTACAGCGCTGAGTGGCTGCAAGAAGGCGAGAATGGAGTGTTAGAATGCAAAATAAGTTTGCAGGCTGAAAAAATGTCCACATTTTTCTCTCTTAGAAAAAGTGTCCTTCTATTAGACTCACACAAAATACTGTGCAAGTAATGGATGGGAACAATCAACTGGATAATACTTACTGCAGTTGTATGGGAGGGCTGCAGTAGTTCACAAACTGAAAAAGAGTCAGGAATATGTTTATCTCACATAAGATTATATGGCATAAGAAATTGCTTGTTCTTTCTGCCTTTGTCATCATGCCTTTGTCCTTGGCTGGAGAGTTGTACAGGTGTGAACAGACTGGAAAGAATCCAGCGGAAAGGAAGGTGAGTAAGTAGAGGTGTTGCAAACATGACTTAAGAGAACTGATTGAATGAAATAGGATTCTCTGTTTAAAGAAGACTGATGGAAGATGTAGTATGCAAGTGTGCAAAAGCTGTGAAAAGAATGGAATAATCTATCCTCCACATCTGTGAGGCACACGGAAGGAAATAATGAGCTTAGCTTGTGTCAAATGACTTCTGGCTTAACGTTTTTTTTTTTTTTTTAAATGTCTCAAATAGTTAAGATTAAAAAAATGCTCATGCACAGGGAGGTGCTGAAGCTTCATTTGGACATCTTTAGATAAACATCTGCCAGAAACAACAAAAGTATAATTGAGAGTGCTCTGGGAGTAAGGTTTAATGCTCTGCACTAAATACCTTTTTGAAGTTTTTTCTGGCCTTATTTACCATGATTGTCTACTTCTGAGTGCTTCAGGCTCAGTACAAAGCTTGCTTATTCCTTTGTCTCTTCTGTGTATCTTTCTGCATGTCAGTGGAAGGCCAGGGTACCAGGTGGGGCCCTGGATACCTCAGTTCTGCTGTACCAATAATAGGCACAGGGAATTTGTTTTGATAAACCCATTGTGCCTCTTAGACCTACAAAATCTGAATTCAGTTTTCAGCAATTTTTCTCCCAGTGAAGACATCTAAATTCCATTGCTGGACGCACTGTGCAGTTACTACCCTGCCAAACCTGCCTGAGTGCTGATTTGTGCATTTAACTGTAGGAGAGGGATAACCTTTGAAGATTATTATTGTGTGTTTGAACACTGGTTTGGCTGCATTAAAGGAAAAATGAAGACATGGAAATATGTTAAGCAATGCTAAACGGTTACTAGAGGTTTGGTTGAGGTGCTGTAGGGAACAAAAGCAAAATTTATTTTTGGGCAACATTTAACTATTGTATCTGAGTATTCTTAACTACTGATCCATATAATAAGCCTTATATTTTAATTTTTTTTTGTTTGGCAGGAAGAATGTAGAAACAATTTTAATTTAAGTAGTTTTATTTATATGCACTCCAAACATATTTGTATACACAGGAAGCTCCAATAGCAGTGTAATTAGAGTAACATGAGAGCCTTAAGATCAGGAGTTCAAATTTATATTTGTAAATATTTCACTAACTTCTAAAACACTCTTCAAAGATGTTTATTATCTCCATTTTCTGATTGATGAGGTTGTCATACTTCCAAACACAGAGAGAGAGTTTCCTCCATACACAAGACCTTTATTACTTGTATGTTTGGATGATCATAACTGTTAAGATAATTGAAGCAAGAAACTAAAATATGTGGATTGGAGAAGAAAAAAGATGAGTAGCCTGCACACATCTTTCCATTGCATCTAGATATAATCTAAATTATTATTATTTTTGCTGAACACTAATAGCTGCTCATATAAAAAGCAAAATGAGACATATGAGCAATATGGCAGAACCGTATTTTTTTTTTACAGGAAAGATTTGGGGACTTGGGAGATGGTGCAAACTTTCAGATCCTTTAAAAAAACCTTCATTTGTTTTATAAAGTGTATTACAACATCAATCCATCCATGCTGTCCAAAGAAAATTTTGTTCTTTTGATCAAGTTACTTATTGGCATGTAATGCTGGAAGTGATGTTCATGCAGCAGATTCATCTATTGATTCACATATTGCCAATAGGTTATGGCACAGTTTATTCTGGATATCATCTGTTCTATTCCTTTCAGGAAAAAGTCTTTTGGACTAGTTGCTATTTCTGGAAATAACCCTTTGAGAGAATGCTATCAAATATCTATTGATCCAAGACAAATGTGGAAACACAAAGGATTTTTGGCAAAAACAGATTGGAAATAATATTTCTTGAATGATATGATTTCAGAATCATATTTTAGTTTTTACAGTCTTTACCTAAGTAAGGCAGCATCAGCAGGGTTTTCTGTAATGATGTCTATGAGGAAGGATTCCTGTTTCTTCTTTTCATTCTTCAGTAGATTGTGAAGAATATTTCGTGATTAACTGAGTACTTAGGATGGTTCATCTTGATACCAAATCAACCCTTTAAGGTTATCCACTCCGGGATAACAGGTTAGGATTAGGGTTTGGGGACTGAAGGCCTTCAGAATTCCTCTAAATTCTGCTCAGCCAGAGAGCTCCACCATCAGTGTGATTGTTCTGCTCAGCTGGGAGTAGGGGTTGGGGTGGGGTTGGGGCTGCCTGCATTTCCCATCCAGCCATGCCCTGCCTGGAGACCTGGAATGAGGGCAGGTTTAAATATGGAGCTGGAGCTCAATGCATGTTTGGGCTCAGAGGGGACAGAGTTAACAACTTAAAGGCAAAGTTTCCATTTATAATGAATAAACCTTATTCCACTTTTAAGGCACTCTACTTGCAATTACTGTAGAAAGTCAATGTTGTCTTGCTGTTGAGGTGCCTTGTAGCAGAAAATCCACAACATTGTTCCTCAGTGAATGATGGGCTACACCTGGTATAATTTGAAATGAGCCTCAGTTCAACAAACTGAGTTTCAATAGTAAGCAATAAGTGTAGTAAATGTAGCCTTTTTTTGGCTAGTTTGCAATTTGTTTCTTCTGAAGTTTTAAGTAAAGAAATTTATTTTCATAAGCTGCTGGAGAACAGATAAACTGAGATTATTTTATCATTGGGAGATAGTCAATCCATCTGCTAATTTATTCTCCAATACAGCCATATTGTCAATTTGTTGACCCTTTCAGCAGAGAAAGAAAGAGGACAAAATAGTCTCTTGCTCCATGGAGACTTTCTAAAGCTAATATATACCATTAGCTGAAAAAAAAAGAAGGCAAAAGGTGTGTGTTTCATAACACTATTGGTATCTCATACATGAAGGATGAATTATTCACACAGCTGAGGAGCTGAAAGAAACATCCTTGGGATAAGTATGTTAGTGGCAGCTCTGTTGGGATGACTAAGATGGGGAGGGAGAGAGATTATTTTACCAACAGCTAGGATTAGGTTTGTGATTTCTAGAAAAGATTAATTTCTTCTGAGGCCGCCTCCCTGCTGTGGGAGAAATGAAGTTGAATCTGGGTGTGAAAGCAGTCGCAGCGGCTGCAGAGGCTGAGGGCTCTTCCCCAGACGTGCACGTGTGGGAGGCCGGGCACCAGTCCAGCCCTGAGGAGGTGGGGGATCACCACTTCCATTTCTCCCTCCACATACTTGGATTGCTTGGGATCTCTGAGGAGAGAGAATAGCTTTGCTGCAATGAGGTCCCAAGAGAGACAGGATGAAGCTGAATCTTTAGAACTGGATCTTCACTTGCTCTTTGGAGCTGTTTTTTTTTTCTCTCTCTCTCCTTTTTTTTTTTTTTTTTTGGAAGCCATATTTCCAAGATCTGCAAGGAAGGAGAGTATTTTTACTCACCTTTTGAAGATTGTTTTTGCACTTTCTATCTATGGAAGTATTCTTGAAATTAGTCAGATAGTCATTGGGTCCATGATCTGATTATTTTTCCTATTCTGAGCCATAAATACCTATTTATTCTGAGACAGTAGTCCTTAACCATAAATGCTTTCCTAGCAGCACCGCATAAAGTTGAATAAATGTTAACAAACCATGTTTCAAGGACATGGTCAGAGCCACGGCTTCAACAGGAACTGGGGATGCATTGCTGTAGCTTCTGTGATGTGGGTTTAGCAGCAAGAAACAAGTGACTGAATGTGAAACAGCACAGGCTGCAGTTCTTGCAGTGTATAATCTAATGTGAAAATCCAAGCAACTGGGACTCACCCAGCTCACAGAAAGGTTTAATGGGACTTCAGGGAACAGTGGACTTGAAACAGTGCTGGTTTTACTGAAATCTGAGTCTGTGCTGGGGGCGGGGTAGTAGCTGCTATATTACCACCACTAAGTTGCTGTTTACTGCTTTATGGAATCCTCTGCAATTCCTGCTTCTCCCCATGTTTTATTAATCAAAGTGAGGAACTGGGCTGCAAGTCACAGTGTTCCTTCTGTACCACTTGTTTGGGTAAGGAGGAGGGATTCACTGTGTTTTCCAAAGGGCTGACAGAGTTTCTGTCCCTTTCTTGTTCCCTCCCCCAGCTTCCATTCATTTTATTGTGGGAAAATCCACCTGTGGGTAGATGGACTAGAAAGGGATTTAGTATTTCAAATGTCTTTGACTCAGAGATGTGAGCACTGTCTATTGCTCTTCTTGTCTGTCTGTCTTGTTTAATAAATTTGTCCTTCCTTGCAAAGGAGACTTTGATAAGAGGACATTATGTCCGCTGCTGATCACTTGCCGTGAATGACTATAAAGGAGCTTTCTTCAGTTCATCCTATATTAAATGGTGACTTCTAAGAAATTGTTACCTTGTTTCTTACTAGAAATGCTTCTTGAATCAGTCGATTTTTTTCTCTCTTAAATGCAAATCTCCTACTGTGTTCTTAGCACTTTGCATTTATATGACACTTTTCATCCGAGGCTTTCAAATTGCAGCGTGCTATAATTCTGTTGGAAGTATGAAAATTTTACCTGAGATACATGTCCTGAAAGGAGGTTGTAGTCAGCTGGATGTCAGTCTATCTTCCCAAGTAACTAGCGACAGGACGAGGAAATAGTCTCAAATTGCACCAGGGGAGGTTTAGATTGGATACTAGGAAAAATTTCGTTATAAAAAGGGTTGTCAAGCACTGAACAGGCTGCTCAGGGAAGTGGTGGAGTCACCATCCCTGGAAGTATTTAAAAGATGTGTAGATGTAACACTCAGTGGTATGGTTTAGAGGTGGACTCAGCAGCGCTGGATTAGCAGTTAGGCTCAGTGGTCTCAGAGGTTTTTTCCAACCTAAACGATTCTATGTTTTTAATTAGACTAAACAAACAGTAACAAAATCATGGCCCTGAGTCTGCAGACTGATCCCACTGATTTAACCCAGCTCTCTCATGAATTCTTTGTGAAACAGAGTCTAACTTCAGACGCCTTTCTTCTGGAAATGAAGGAGCTCAGCTGCACCACATGATTAGTTTTTCAAGCAAATAACTTTTTGGCTATCAATGGAGGGAGCCCAGGAGGAATGACCTGCAGGTGTGGAGGAAAATCTAACTTCCCAACCATGCAGTACTAACTCTTTGTTCTGCTGATGCAGGATTAGAGCTCAATGGGAAAGAAAAAGATCAATGACATTTAAGGCTTTGTCTTTACTGGGGTAGGATTTTTATGTTCTCAGCATCCATAACTGGGACCAGATTTTTCAGCACTACTCCACTCCCACTAGATCCTTAAGTATATACTTGACATTAAAAACAGCTCAACACCAAATGTAGTGAATACCTGAAAATCCATCCACTTATTTGTATAATTAAGTTCTCTTTCCAGAAATATAACTTCGTATTTTTAAACACAGTTTTAATAACCCAAAGTAACACATAAAATGTGTAGTGTGGGTGATATTTCTTTGAACCTAAAATAGTGGCAATTAACAGTGTCTGCTCACTGTTGTGGAAATTCCATTAGCAAAAATCCCAAAATAAACTCAACTGAAGTAAGCAAACTGGTTAGGACAGGATTAGAAGTGGCTCAAAAAAGTTTCACAAGATATTATAGAAATTTAAAGACACAAAAATCTTCAACATTTAGAACATTCTTTTATTAGTAACAAATATTTCTGATTTCTGAGATTTGGATAGATCTGAATACATGACTTTAAACATTAAGATTTTATCCCCTAGTTTTCTATCTCCTAGCAAAGTAACATGCTAAAGTTACTTTGGTAACTGGACTAGGGTGTTTTTTGCTTTGGCCAAATGTAAAAACTGTCTATGATTGTATTAGAAAAGGTCTGTTAAAGTGCTTGCATTTGGCAAGTATGCATGTACATAATATTTGAAGGAGATTAATAGAATGGATCATAACTCATAATATGGCCAGCACTCTGAGGTCCCATTAATATAATTCTTAGATTAAAAAAATAATTATCCAAGCAAATTTGAACCCTTTGATAATAGTACGGTCCTTTCTGGTCCCCATGGCTTTGAGTTCTTCTGGACCCAGGTCAGTGCTGTAGAATTTTACCCTCCAGCAGCCTCTCTCTGGGTGCTGAAGAGGCGTGACTCCCCTGAAAACATTGCTGACACAACGCTTAGATCTCCTGATGAGACAAACCTCCTGCTTTGCAAATATCACTTGTTTCACCTGAGTAGGAGAAGTTGCAGTACTGTAATTACACAGTTTAGCCTAGCTCATGGAGCTGACAGCCCTTGAAGAATACTTTGCCATGTTGATATACAAGCCAAATGATCACCAACGCTGTGGAAACAGCCTGGTTGGATGCTGCAAATGGATTGACAGGTCTCCACTGCTTATGTGATTCTTTATGTGGTGAAGGACAGGTTTTTTTGAGTTTCGTATTCCAATGAAAAAGTCTATTAGTTAAGATTCTGTTTTGAGGGACTCAGAAGTTGTGGGGATTTTTGCTTTTTTGTTTTGTCTTGTTTTGAAGATATAATGAGGACTTTACACTGGAAGCCTGCAGCAATCCTGTTATGCTGTGATTAATGTCACTGTTTAATTCTGACAAGCTGAAGCCCTCCCAGGGTGCTCATTTATCACGGATCTCTCTATAGCTCTTATTTATTTATTGAACAACATGTAAGCACAGTTCCCTTTTTTGTTTAATGTATCAGCATTTCAGTGTATGTGGACTTCAAGGTTTCAGTTTTGTTGACAATAATGAGATCATCCAGACAATTATTGTTTGATTTTCACTTCACTAGTGAGGAAGATTAAAGAAGAGTTAAGGAGCTTTGTCTGTTTCCTGTTACCCATTTACTGAAGAGGAAGACAAACTAACTGTTTAAAATGTATAAATTATGAGACTCAAACAGTACACAAGGTGACTGCACACCATTAGTTCATTGGAGCTGTGAATGGGTCAAGGTGGCTTCCTGCTTAACTAAACCATGATTTGGACCCCCACTTTATCAGCATGTGTGAGGTTAAGGGCCAATCAGATCCTACATGTGTACCATGTTCAGCTCATGCCGCATCAAGTTCTTCCAGTGCAGAAATTCCTTGCTTGCAGAAGGATATGTACCTAAGGGCATTCTGGTTCCTGCAGGCTCCCTGCACTGCCATCTTTCATTTGGACAATAAAAGTGAATGAGAAATTGAACATGAACTCGTAACAGGATGCCACACAAGGTTTCAAAACCATGGACATGCAATGCCATAGGCCAGGCAGGAAACAAGGACACCAGTCACATTCTTTAGCGAGCTGGAAACTGCTCAGATAGGTGACGTACAAGAGTCTGAAGAGAAATTGATTCCCAATACAGAAGTAACACTACGCCTCCAAGAGAAAGTACTGGTATGGACACTTTAAGATCAGACAAAATTATCAAGAAGCTGGAGGGAAATCAGAAAAGAGCCACAAACACGATTAAAGAGCACGGAAAGATGATGGCAAGAAAGATGAAAAGGACTAGATGTGTATAGCTATATGGTGATTAAGAAAGCACATAGTCTACAGCTAATTGAAGGGCATAAATGTAAAGGAAGGAGTATAACTGTCTGGGGTGTTATGAGGGCTCGTAACTGGGAGTAGTTGGATGAAATTAATCAAACAAAAATTTAGGCAGGGAAATTTCCAAACAGCGGACCATATGTTCCCTTCTGGCATAAAAACGTGTGAAGGAGAACAAAACACTGGGAAAGCCATGTGGCTTTTGAAGTGCAGCTGTTGTTCCACATTCTCTCCCCTGCTCTGTGAAACTAAGGGCCAGGGCCAGGTTTCTGATGTGCACATACTACCAACACAAGTGTTGGAAAAACCAGGAAATCACTAGTTAAGCTTATCCACCCCTTGAAGTCCCAGTTACAAGTTGTATCTATGCCTTTCAACCTTGCCATTTTTACTTCCCACCTCTCCTCCCCCCCACCCAAACCTTGACTCCCACTGAGACAGTGTTTAAAACCTTGTTTTTGCTTTGTTGGGAAAGCTGATTAAGGTTTTGAAGTATATGATTAACATGGAGACAGTCTTTCAGTTCAGGATATGTTCAAATGTGCAGCATTGAATGTATTGAAGGATGGATAAGGAAAGGAGTTGGATGGTGTTTAATGGTGTAATAATATTTAATACTAGTCCTGATACATAAGTTTAGTACCTTCTTCCCCTTCAACAGCTAATGTGTGTGGCTGAAATTATCACATTGTATGGAGGAAAAAGTTCTTCTTGGCTTCTGGCTAGCAGGCAGGAGTGTTGTAAAGAAAGAAATGTATTTTTATACCTTGCCAGGCTAAGAACTCAGGGTTATTTTGTCTTTCTGAATAATGCAAATACAGATTGTGGGTTTCGGGTTTGGGTTTTGGTTGGATTTCATTTTTTTTTTCTGTGTGGTGTCAGCTTGTTGGTTTTATTGGTGATGATGATGGTGGTGGTGT
Organism: Eulacestoma nigropectus; assembly: GCA_013397775.1. Lineage (NCBI taxonomy): Eukaryota > Metazoa > Chordata > Aves > Passeriformes > Eulacestoma > Eulacestoma nigropectus. The sequence continues at coordinate 2,584,857 of VZTE01005381.1, read as the reverse complement.
TGTTTTACAATTTAAGGAAGATCACAAACATTTTGACAAACTTAAGAATAACTCTTGCTTTTTGATGTGATTCTCAACCTTGTGTAATTCCTAATGCCCTCCAAATTGCCCCCCAAATGCTTCCTAGCTTCCCCTTGCTCCACATTCCCACAGCTGCACTCCAGATTGTCCAGTGAAGAATTACTCTGTCACATTTGGGGACTAAATACAATCATTCATATACTTAAGCGAGACGGAAATCTATTTGTTTAAATGCATGTCTCAACATTAATTATACAGTCATTCCTGATTTCTTCTCGATTAAAGCCCACAAAACAGAATATGTCATAGAGTGTTTTGATTTTTCTGTTTGCATTTTTTAAGGGAAACACTTTGTCCAAAACAGTTCTCCTGTTTCTAGATTTTAAAGAGATTGGTTAAGGGGAAGTAAGTAAGCCAAAGGAGTTTGAAGGAGTTCAGAGTATTCCAACTTGAAGTCCTTAAGAAATACATGGAATTTACATTTTCCATTAAAACAATTATTTTAGATGAAATCTACTGCTGATATAAAGGGGTAATTTTTGCTTGCTTATAGTACCCATCAGTTTGGTTTACAGCTGTTCTGAGTAGTCTTTATGTCTTTCCATTAGACTGTGAAAGCTATAGTCTATCTAAGCATTATTGGTGATAACTCCTGACAATAGTAATTGCTCCATTTTATAAACAGAGACAATCAGTAGCTTTGAGTTTTCTTTTATCAATATATGCATGTAAATAACAGTATATCAATGAAAACATTGCAACAGGTCTGGGGTTTTTTATTTTCATTTTAATATTCTCAAACACCAAATAATAAGAGAAATAGACCTGCACCCAAACTGAATTAAAATTTCATCAAAAGCACAAAGGCAAGAGAATTCTGAATTAACTGAACCTTTGCCTCCTGCTGCGTATCTAGATGTTGCTGGAGTTGCCTAACCTTGATTAGTGTCGACACCAAAGGCTATATGTTATTGCAGATCAACTTGCACAATTACTGCTGACATCTTTAATCTAGCTTTTTAAGCAGAAAAAAGGTATAACAGTCTTGTGTTTAGAAGCAGGAGCTAGACAAATGCAGGACTGAAGTGATGTGCCCATTTTTAACAAGAAGAGTAAATTAACCACTGTAAAATTTACCTAGGGACACAGTGGTTTCTCCTTCACTTGAAGTCTTTGTATTAAGACTAGGTATCTTTTAAAAAAAGAGGTGCTGTAGATCAAACAAAAAGAATGGTTTTGATGCCGAAATTAATGGTGCTTTTGCTTGTGTTTCCCAGAGGATCAAATGCAAGAGTCATGATAGCCTATTTTGGTTGCAACATCTAGTAATTCAGTGAGGGAATTATGTATTCAGCAAAATACCTATAGACAAATAAATACTGAGATATTTGCCTTTCATTTATTTTCTATTTATATGAGATATACTATCTCCAGCATTTTCTGTGGAGAACAGCAGCATTTAGATTTAAAAAAATAGTTTAAGACATACTGTTTCACCTACTTTATTTCAGTAAATGGAAAGATTTCATGATTATGTTACCGTGTGAAGTTTTTCCAAACAAAAAATGGTCTCACAATTGTAGTAATTTCTATTACATCGTCAGGATTTTCTATACTTCTAAAAACTGCCTTAAAATGTGTTCACACTCATAATGAGGTATTTAATTTCCCATTTCATCAGGACAGCTTAACAGAGAGGTTTGATTAATCTCCAGACAGAGAATTTGCGAAGAGCATGCATACTGCATGTAAGGGCTTTTTCTTTTATTTAATTAATTTTTTTTAGTAAGAAATACAATGACTAAAGTCAATTTGCTTAACAAAGCAGGCTGGAACTTGGTGACTGGGACTCACCTTAATAGGTTTCTGAGATGACTTTTTAATTCATTGCAGTTCTTCAGCTATTGAAAGTTAAAAAAAAAAAGAAGAATAAATTATGTCTTTTAAAAACACTAACAAAAACCTCATGTCTAATGACTTCATGGAATGATTTCAAAGTCACATTGCCCCTGGTGGAAAAATGGGAGCTGCCTGCTTTCCAAATGGGCTGCACCTGTGCAGCTCTCACAAAGGTTAAAAAACATATCAAAGAGTTTCATCTGTGCAGGGCCTTCTGGGACAGACTAAACGGATTCAGAAGTTGGAGGAGGATCAGCACTCCTGGCATCATATGCTACGTTACTGTTGGTCCTCGTTTCCTGTTAATTGTGATACTGCCAGGGAAAGAGGTTTGTTTTTTTTTTTCCGGTCTCATATAAATAAATTTTTTAAAAAGAGTCTGCCTGCAGGCATGGGATCTGATGCCTTTTCTTGCTGCAGAGATGCAGTCATCTGGTTTTAGTGCTCAACATCTAATAGCTGGCATATGGACAGAGCAAGGCATTCTGTGCAGCTCCCCCGGCTTCTCATAACCAGCCACTGAGATCCATTACTGCAGCAGGTGTACGGGTATCTGCCCGCCTCACTCTGGGAAACTGAAGATGTGTGGCTGTGGCCTCTCACATAAAAATTTTAATAAAATTATTATTGCACAGAACAGGTCACATTCCCATTCTACAAAATGGCCAGTGTCCTTGGGGAAACATATGGAGTGAGATGGTTTTGCAGTGCTGTAAAACTAACTGAAGAATGCTAAAAAGAATGATAAACCCCAAATTATCTGTTTTACACATATGTATGCTTTTAAGGACATTTTTCTTCAGGATTGCAGCTGTATGCTGAATGCATGTGGTCTTTTCCTAGGTTTGTACTTCTTATCATATGTTCTAGAATTAACTTAATTGATAGAAACCAGATACTAGAAAATTTAGTATTGGCCAGATTTGTTTGTATGTTTCTTAAAAAATACCTTCAACAAAGGGAAGCTGATATACAGCTCCCATCATGTTCCACCTCTACCATTAATAGCAAAGTTTGGATAGGGTGTGTCAGTAACAAGCTGTTGGAATTAAAAGATGCTGACAGCAGCAGGGGGCTGGTAACATCCCATGACAGAGCTGTTATAGAAGAGCACATATCTGAAAGCATGTGCTTAAATTTCAGAGTAGTTCCTCCCACTACAAACCAGAAATTCCAGTAGTGCATTTAGCACCATTGTCCTTACCAGATGCCATATTTTTCATAAAAAAATCAGAAGAAGAAGCATTTATGTTGGTACATCTGTTTCCATGTCAGGTGATATCCAGGGAGGCTGAGTGAGTAATGCCTCTAGAAACTTTAATGTTTGTAATTGTATTTATTTGTTTTTAGACAGGCCTACCCTTGTTTCATTCTTTGTAACTTGCCTTATTTCAGGAGGCAGAGCCTTTCAATTGTCTAGTCACAGGAGAATCACAAGTCTATTTTATGAAAATATTGGCATATAACATTCCTAGCTAGAAGAATGGTCTTGTGATGGAACATGAGGGCTATGTATGTGAATCATCCTCCGCAGGAGAAGGCTCTATTCTTGCAAGCTTAATGAGATTGAGGCGTGGAAAGAATGGAGAGCTGCACCTAGTCAGGGCTGTCTTGAACAGAGATGTGTTCCTGCAGTGCTGCTTAAATCTGTAATATCTGGATTGCCATGGCTGTGATGCATGGCTCAGAAAGACAAATATCTAGGCCCCAGTGTAGCTAAGTGTGAAAAGTCCAACTGAAATTAAGGAACATTAAACATTCTATTCATTATGAATGAATAACCTTGAGCTCAGGGTCAAAATTTTATGTATATAAATCAATAGAGGTAGCAATAATGCAATTAACAGCAATGTTAATCCTAACATTGATGAAATCACAGTTATTGTCTTTTTTCCTAAGATTAGTGCTGACACACCATGGTGTACGTTAGAGAACATCCACGACTTGTTCAGCTGAGCTGCCACAATGCTGGGTGCCCAGAGGCCACGGTGTGTAACTCCAGCTGCCTCAGAGCAGGAGCTCTGGAATCACATGGGGTACTTGAACAAACCATCAGATTTCACTATTACTTATCCTTTGCCCTCCGAGATTTTTAGCTGTAAAGGAAACCACTAAATTGACTCAATATCCCTGCCAGGATGCCTCTGGGTAGGGTGATTGCAGCTAGAATGTTCCCCATGGTTGCTGAGCACTTAAAAGAGTCTCCAATGCAATGTAGGTGTTATTGTCTATCTCTGCTATGAAGCCTTTCACTGCCTTAGCTGTCTTTACTCACTGTTTACATGCTCCTCTTTCACACCTAGCTAATTAGTTCTAGCTAATTCTCTTCTCCTCAAAAAGTTGCAGTGTGTGACAGGAGGCAGGACAAACAGTGTTGAAGCTTACAATACAGAAACATGGAGTTGTGTAGAGTGAAAGCAGCTGAGCTTCAGGCTGTGAGAGAAATGGTGAATTCTGTGTCTTTTTTAGAGGAAGAATATTTTTCATATGCTGGTGAAGACTATTTATAACTGAGGAATTTTTGTCCCAGATCTGTAGAGTTAAAAACTACAGGTAGCCATATCCTTTGTAAGTGGAAAAAGTGTCTTAATGTATTCAAATTTGTATCTGTCTATATGAATATATTTTAAGAACATTTTAGGCCATAAAATTTGTAATTGAAGTGAGGAAAGCTGTGTAAGCTTTTGCAGTTTCTTTAGACCTCAGTGGATATCATAGAATCATTACAGCTGAAAAAGACCTCCAAGATCATCGAGTTCAACCTTTTACCAAAGACCACCTTGTCAACTAAACCACAGCACTAAGTGCCACATCTAGTTGTTTCTTGAACACTTCTAGTGACTCCATTACTCCCCTGGACAGTCTATCCCAATGCTTAACCACCGATTCAGTGAAAAAATTCCTCATGATGTCTGACCTGAACCTCTCCTGCCAAAGCTTTTGATACCGGCCAGGATGTCATTGGCTGTATACACTGGTCATGCTCAGAAAGTATTTTCTTCTCTTTTTTATCTAGTGAACTCTCCTCTCCCATAGACAGTTACTAGTTTAAAAGGAGGAAAGAAAAGCAATTGTTTAAAATGTGTGGACTGTGAGACTCTATGTTACATTCAGGCAATAAGTGAGGAGTCTGTGAGCTATTAAGAGTTCTAAATAGGGTAAACAGGCCTGTGCACTGAGTCAGCTTCTTGCTTAGGATATGATTTGATGGTTAAGATGTATCTTAGCATATGTTGGATGTGTCTGTCCAGTCCACACACTGTGAAACTCATTACAGTATCAATATTCTTCCCAAAAAGAGTTAGTATAAAGGATTTGTATACAATTCTCGTCTCTTGCTAAGGTCACCATTTAAGTCTTAAATGAGGGGGGAAGGTGTTTCAATTAAAAAGCAAATGCTTGTGCAGGCAGAAAGAGGATTTTTACTAAAAAAAAAAGTATTCTTACTAAAAAAGTCGGTCAAATCAACCAGAAATAAAGTAGAAAATCTTTCCTGTTTTGAGTGCAACTCAGATTTTTATGTTTGCCTAGAAGCAACTCCGGACAACACCTGGTTTTCATTTGCCAGCACCTGGTCAGCAAGAATTTGAGATCTGTTTCTACCTCTGTCTCTCTCTGTATTGTCCTAAATGTATTTCGTAGTGTTCAAATACAGGCCTATGTGTTAGTCCAGCACTTTGTATTAACGCACACAATTGTCATGCTTTAATGTTCTACCAGTAAGACATTCCTAACAGGAGAGATGGAATTTTTAAGTCTTCAGGACAGTATACTTCAAAACAACTGAGCTTTCATGGCCTGCAGCCTTGTCCTCCATTGGAGCAGTATCCTGTATGAAGGAGTTTGAGAAGGGGGTGTGCTATGCAAAGGGAATTTTTACAGTTTCTGAATCTGTTGCAGATCAGACAAAGCCCCCAGTTAATTGCCAGCCATTGATCTAATCTGCAACATCAGGCACATTAAAAAAGTGCCACCCATGATGGATCAGACAAAGGGACTGAGTTAGAAATCCCATTCCTGAACAGCTTACTTCATTTGTTACACTCATTTTTATTACTGAAGTATGTTGAAAAATTTGCCTTTATAAGGCAAGCTGGTGCGGTGGTAAACACAATCTGCGGGACAAATTCAGAGTTATGTTTGTTAGCATTTAGAAAAGGCTGTATAGTAAACCCCTTCATCTCTCTTTTTCTTGGCTTTTGCCTTTGCTTGTGAGGATGTGATATTTCAGGCTCCCCCACAATGCCAAACAGGATAAAAAAGAGTTTGCTGTTTGAAGAAGTTCAGGAAAAAAAGAATCTCTAAAATAGCTATGTGAAATACTTCTTTATTTTAATAGTGTTTCTCAACTAACTCTGTCACACTACAATCATGTGTTATCTACTCATCAATAGCCTGTGAAAAAGGTGCATTGTCACGCCTCCTCTGGGCACTCATTTCCCATTAAGACCTGCTCCCTTTTATCCATCGCTCTTGCCTTTTACAGTAAGCATGCCACTAGACGTGCTGAGATATGTAAAGAATATTTGCACTGTATTTGAACTCTGACTTGGGTGTTTAGAGACTAACTTAAGCTTTGTTCTTCTCACTTCTTACAGGGCTTAAACTACAGTATGTGATGTTTTAAATCTGGTCCCTGAGCCAAGTAGTTTCCTCCCTAGAACATGCGTTAGGCATCAGCTCTCGCCCGTCATTTGCTGGGATTGATAATGTGCCAAGTCTTGAAGTCTTAACTCAGTTCTTACTCTGACAAGACTCCCATGGAAATCAATGGAAGTTTTGCCTGATTAAATACTTCTGGATTCCTCTCCAAAACACTTGGCTTATTTGTATCAGGCACGTTTGGAAAAATCCAACTTTTTAGCCCCTGTAAAGTAGGTTTATCAAAATCTTAACAGATGGAGGACATACTGAAGGCAAAATACCCAGAGGCCTGTTTTCTGGCAGTGGAGCACTGCTTATGTTTGAAAATCAAACCAAAACAAACCAAATACCTTGTCTAAAAAGCAGTTAAAATTATCTGCAGTTAAACTTATAAACTTTATAAGTTAAACTTACAAACTTATTCACATATGAACAATATGAGATGACAGTGGCTTCTTCCACTGTAAGGTGACTGATCAATGACTTGTGTCATTCAGAGTTGCTTTAAGATTACTGATGAGACTCCATAAAATTTTAGTCCTTTTTATCAAAATTAGAAAAACTAACTGGGTTATAGATTCATACAGAAAGATGTGCTACACTTTAGCAAACATTTCATTGCGATCAGTTTCAATGAAAAGCACAAACATACTTCAGCATTAACATAATTACCAAAAATATCATCCAACTCATTTTTTAAACATGCTTAGGTGCTCATGAAACTTGGCATGCTTTATGTCGTACAATACATGTTGCTTTGAAAACAATACGTATTTTTCATCTGGAGAAAGAAGATATCTGGGGGGTATAGGATAAAGTAATGTGTATACATTCTCCATCAGTCTGCCATGGAGTAAATTTACTTATTTTGAGACACACGCAACTTTCAGTTCTTGGTGAAAGTGAAGGGAGTAAAACACAATTTTCAGACATAGTAAGAAGTAACAGCACATGAACCAAAATAAGATGTAATTTTTTATTTATTGTACTAAATCTGTGCCACACTGCAGAACACGAGAATTCTGACCTGTACCCCTCAGTCCTGGTGATACGAGCATCCAAGTCAGGCCCTGCAGCTCTATAGGATGATGAGCCTCTTTGTTTTGTCTTCGCTTGGAGCGGGAGCGCATTCTTGTACATGCATCCAGGTACGTGTCTTGGTCCCACTGCAGAGTGCCCTTGTCCTGCCATGCAGACACAGCATGTTTAAAATAGCTCTGACTGTGCAAACCAAGACCAGGCTGTGATTCTTTCCATTGCCTGGAGAAATGTGTCAAAGGAGTAGGGCCCGGATTTTTGAAAGAAAGCACAACATATCTCTGTCCAAAGTCCTTCTCCAGCTGTCCAGGAACTGCACAGTAAGATTGTGAGATTATGTCTGCACTGTGACACGAAGAGTTGTTAAAGCCTCCTGAACCCTATGACTCATGCTTGCTTTCCCAATGACTATTAGCCCAGCTGCACTTTTGACTTAAAGCATTCACATATTCAGGGAGAGTTGGCCTGTGCTATCTCTTGGCAGACTGTTTTGTAGCATGCATGGCTTGCTTGTGTCTGGTCCATCCAGACTTAGGAACAATAGCTTGGGTCCATATTAAAATACCAGGCACATTTTAGCACTTGTAAAGTGTTTGCTGCCCCAATTCCTGACTTTTGTTTTCCTTTCTTTTAATATCAGACAAAGCTTATAATCTTAGAACTGATTTATTTTTGCTGTGTAACCCGTAACCTGCACAGATGTTGTGTTTTCTTGTGCCTCTCGGAAGTACAGAGTTTGGGCTGAGACAGATTCTTAACCTGGGCATGAGGTTTTCACTATGAACTGGTGGTGGGCCAAGCCCTGATAAAAAAGGGCAGCAAAGCTGCCTTTTTGGCCATATGCTGTGACAGAACATATGAAGGGTAAAAGCGAAACAAGCTGGATGGGGCAGGGGAGGCATTCTCTAGGATGGGAGTTGCTGAGTTCAGGATGCAACAGGGCAAGAGCCCAGTGTGCTGTCTGCACATCTTTGTTCCCTGTCCCTACAAGAGCAAGTTGGGAGGGAAACTGCCTCCAGTCACCTTGCAGCTGTGTTTGGAACCAGATTGCACTGCAAGCTATGAATGCTTCTCGCTTTAGTTCCTGTATGGTCAATTAGCAGGGGGAAGATATATGTCAGAAGGATAGATGCACCAGTAATGAACTGTTCTCCAGAGTCTTGACTTTTCCTTACAAAAAGAGTAGTCCTGAGGTCTCTAAAAACCTGAGTGTGATTGCACCATGCAGTACAAACAAAGCAACCTTCTTTGAAACACAGTGACATATTAAAGTTTTAATTCTATTTTTTTTTCACCAGTTCATTTTTCTTTTTACTTTCATCTCTGATACCTTGGTACATCTCCCTGCTTTCATAGGCCCTATGGTTGTTCCACACAGGCTAGCATCACTCCCAGCCAAAACAGAAAAAGTTAAAAAGCTTTATGCTACTTTCATTCTCTGAATCTCTTGGAGTGAGTACGTTTTATCTTCTCTGCCTTTCAGTTTGTATGCTCTTTTGGCAGAAACTGTTGGCCTGATTCTGATCTCATCTGAAGTGTGTAAATCAGAACAAAGCCCAGTGCTTTTGAGTGAAATACTGGAGCAAACACCTTGGTATGGTGTGTGGCATTATGTATCGCCAAGAATTCCAGTCGGATTCACAGCAAAAGGGAATTCTTAACTAGGTTCAGTTTATACAAAGGGCAGTTTGCAGCTACAAAGGGAGTTAAATAGAATGACTCAATACTGAAACAAAAGTGGAGGGTAGGGATCACAGTAGTGAGTTTTAAAGGCATTTATTGGAAAGTCCACAGAAGGAGAAGTTGCAAAAGCTGCTAAGAGACAGTTCAGCACCAGCATGAACAGTCAGTATAGACTCTTTTTTTGTGGAACATACTAAGCTGGTAATACACCTGGTATTTCAACTAAGGTCTAATTATTATTCTTTCACTTGCTATTATAACTATACTTGAACTCTTGGAAAGCAATGAACAGATGATGGCATCAGACTGGATGGAGGGCAACCATAGCAATAGTCAGCATAAGTAAAAGCATCATTTTAAGAGGAGAGCTTTTCAATTTTCAGGTTCAGTGTTCTGACCAGCAATGCTTTCAACATTAATACAGAAGAAACCATAGAGGATTTTAAAGTGATTAGTGGTTTGGACTGACACAACGATGTTTTTCTTGATAATATCTTCGCAATTTGCCTTTGATCTTAAAAATGGGCAAGGGCTTGTCTTTTAGGGGAAAAAATAAATCTCTATTTCCAAATTTCTTTCTTTGCATTGTTGCAGTCAATCTTTATGTACATGTATAGATTTACCAGTCAATCTATAATATATTATGATAGCTATAGTGCTGCAAATCCTGGGTGAGCTGCCCTATTTCGGAGTATCTTCACATGAGAAATTACACTACTAGAAGTCTAATGGAAAAACTTCATTGTGATAGTCCTGATGGTAAACTTTATTATGCAGAGAAATTCTCAGAGGCTGTTAACATTTGCTATCTCAACAGTTTCCCTGAACTGTAAAGTTTGAAAACATTCTTGAGATCCATTGCCATTGGAATTGCATAAATCATTGAGTGAAGCCATGCATCTTAGTCTCACTTGCTTCCAATAAAATATTGCTAAAACTGGGAGAGCTCGATTTGTTTCACTTCAAGTAAAGACAGCACTTTTTCATAATTTATAAGTCAACTGCAGCACTTCCCACCACAGAATTTTGTGGAAACCAAATAGATTCCAGAAAAGATTAAATCTATGTCTAATTAAGCATCACTGCTGGGTTGCAGATTTGGCGTTCCTAAATTTCCACTTGTTGGAATCAGGAAGGATGATGGAGTTAATCTGTGCATGCCTTGTTCTTCCCTTAGCAGCTTGTAGTGCTTAGAAACACGATACTGGATCATTAGCTTGACAAAGTGTTGCAGAGCCTAAATACTCACGAGACTCTCCCTGGAGATGCACAGTGAAAGGCTGAGAAGCAGCGGTTGCAGGTTGCACCAAAGGAAATTCTGAACAGATATAAAAGTTACAGGGGTTTGGACTAGATGATCTCAAGAGTTCCTTCCAGTCAAGATTGTTATATAAATCTGTGATTATCAGATAGCAAGGAACTTGGCAGTATGTCCAAATCACTGCTATTGCAGGAACTATCCCCTTTCTGTCTCTTCAGTGTCTTGCATAAGTTGATGAAATTCCTTCTTCAAAGTAGTTGTTATAGTCAGGGGAAAAAAAAATCTAGGGACATTTCTGGCTTCACTTCTGTTTACTGCTCTATTCCTCTCTTCGGTTAGATCCAGTCTTTGTAATTGAGATGGCAGTTACATCTCCTGGTTTTCCTCTTTGCACAGGACTAAGGATCATCAATCTGGACCCTGTGTCCTTTGGCCCATGCAGCTGGGGATCTCCTAGCTGAAGAGACATCTCTCTTCCCTCCAGTAACTTATGAGTAATAACAGTTTATGACACTGTGTAAACCAAATGATATCTGACTACATATATTTGCCAAAATAAGACTTCAGTAAGCCTACCAGAAAGAGATTAGGACCTTTTTGTCAGTTTCATTGCTTTGTCTCTTCATAAACACTGAAACTAATATCCTTTTCCATTCACTATGCCTTCTCTTCCTTGACTACCAAACTGAGGATCCTGTCCTGCCTGCAAATCCCCCATCACAGCACTCACTCTTACCTCCTTCGACAGCTGGATGAACTCTGCTCTGCTTTGCTGAGAGAGAACCCCATAGCTACTCAAGGTTCTGCAAAAACGTAGATATCAAAACATGCATTTCTCCATGGGGAAAAACCCCACCAAGTAAACAGTATTTTTTGTTTGTTTGTTTTTAGTCTTAAACCTGCACTGTGGTTTGCAGAATGCAGAATGTTCCCTTAATATTGTTCACCCCTGAAATATTTTACTTACAAATTTTAATTTTTTTTAAAATTGTCTTTACTCAAGCGTGTATAGCCTAGGATTATTATAGAGGCGTTTACTGGAAAGGAATATTTAATTTCAATACCATCTAAATGTTAGAATTTTTTTTCTTGTACTTGGCTCATCACCTTATTGTAGTTCACAAATACAGAAATCTATTTGTAATGGTTTAGCTCATAAACTTTTTATTTTGAAAGTCTTAGATAGTGTAATCTGTACTTAAATCACAAGAACAACACCATCAGTCTTAACTTTCTACATCTCTCCTGTCCCCTCTTGCTGATTTCTGGTTGATTTAATTCTCTTCCCAACGAGCAATTGATCCCTTTGTCCCTCATTTCCCGCATGAAAAGAAGTGACCCCAACGATGCCCACCCTCCCTGCAGCCCGGCCTGGCAGAGCTCCCTGCCTGTGGTGTGCAGCACTTCTCTCTCACAGCAATTTGCCCTCACAGGAATTTCTCTCATAACCAAGATTGGTTGCAAGAGAACAGACTGGGCTCTCCCCTGTGGGTATGGAGCCACTAGTTTTGTTTTGATTTATTGTTTGGGTTTTTTGTGTGTCTGTGTTCTACATATTTGGCCTTGTCAACTACGTTTACTCTGGAGTAGAAAAAGGGAAGCTCGTCCCAAAATGACACAGCTGAGCAGTTGTTGAACTGCTGGTTGTATCTTTCCTTAACTTGGTTATCAGCTCACGTTCAGAAATCTGAAACTTGATATTCCTGCATTAGAGGCACAAGGAGAGCTGCTGATTTGAACTGTATGTTCTCCATATCTAACTGTTTCTTTGTGATATTCATCTTGAGATTTCAAGAGGAAAGTTAAATTGGAGTTTTATTTTATATTTGGCTTTAGGCTTTATGCGTGCTGTGCATACTCACCATGGCATGGACCTTTCCTGTACCAAGGAAGTTCTGAGCTCTTCCACAGCCCAAGGTGCAAACTCCAGCTTTCAGTGCTCATTGTCAGAGCGTGCCAGCATTTCTGCCTTCTCTGCCTCTTTCAAATTAGAAGTTAGTCACTCAGAGAAGGCTGCCAGAGAGTGAGGGACATCAGAATGGAAAAATACTGCTCTGAAAATATAATCTTAATGTTGTGTCCTAGTGTTAAAATTCATGTAAGTAGCTGTCAGTGTGTGCAGAGCTGGAGCTAATGCTGTTTGTGTGCTGTGTAACATAGCAGGGGAGCCTTTTGATTTACTGAGCAGCTTTGTCTAGATCCATAGCTGCTTCTTTGCATGCTTAATATTATCTTTACAGTTCTAAGAACAGATAAGCTGTTCTGACCCTCAACAGGATCATCAGATAAATCTTCTTAACAGCTATTATACTGATTATTTTTTTAAATAGAAAATGCACTCACAATTTTGCATTAACATTGGGATTATTTTCAAGATACAAACACCCTCAGAAGAGCCTTCAGAGTGAATAGAGCTATTTTCCCAATTTGTTAAGTTTATGTCATCAAATATAACCTGGCAATAAGTTTATTTGCTCTGCTCATCCTCTCAACATCAGTTATTATGCACCCACAGTGATGGGCTGTCATTAGCTGGGTACATAGAGACTCATCTGGAGTGCTTTGTGGCTATCAGCATTTTGCATACTTGCTGCATTGCTTTCAAGCTTGGTGAGTGTCCGGCACTGATAACTGGGTCATTTGCGATTTTATCAAAGCATTTATATGGTTAGCACTTCAGGTAAGCATGACTAACTTATTTCCAAGCACCCATTTAGTGACCTGCATGAGGAGTCTTATAAACCATAGATCTCCTGTTATGAGAAGCATCTGCTATCTGATCACGAGCTAATATTTTCCATTTGTTCAATAGCCCTACCTCAACATGTGACCCTCATGATAAATACCTGGATTCCAATCAGCATTACTGCTGTGAATCTGTTCATGCTTCATCCCATGCATGTTATACCTGAAGCCAGTATAGAACCTTCACCCTAACACATTCTAACTAGCTTAGGCAGTTCTAACAATCTCTTCCACATAACTTCAGCATTTGTTTAGACCTTCTCCTGAGTAAGACTGTGGCACAGTCAACTGAGATTATCTTACAACAGTCCTTTAGTGCAGGTGATTGTTTTTTACCATTTACCTCCAACTGGTTTTCCTTTCCATCATGCTCTGTGAAAAGATAAGCTCATGCGCTATATTTTTTTAGCTGAAGCCATTTGGAATAATTATAAGCTATTCTTTAACACTCACTGATGTTTTTGAGGAATATGGTAAACACAGGCAGGGCAAGATGGCACTGTGGCAGGAAAATGAACTTTGCCTCTGTACTGTGAGGTGTGTTAAAAGGGTGTGTCAGGTTTTAATTAGGGGTTGCATGAGGGCTTTTTTCCTGTGATGAAAACAGGACCTAAAGAATTGTATCTCTGAAGCACTATTGTCATTTCAAAAGGCTAAAAATTTTGGGCAGGCTTTGAAAATAAGACGGAAATGGAGGTTACTTGACTGTAAAGCAGATATTGTGAGGTGTTAACCCCTTGATAGAGGCACTGTTTTGTAGCAACTTTTTTATGTCTGAGCTATGCGAATGCTTGTCTTAAAGATACAAAACTGTTCAAATGTCCTAGAAATGTTTGTTCTAGATCTGGGACTAGCAATTCAGGCACATTTCCACTCTACATTTGTTTTAGAGGTTCAGAATTGAAATCTGTTCTCCTTTGTGAAAGGACATCTTACCTTATATTTGGTGCAGGTCTATCTTTGTTTAGTAATCACATAATGGAATGACCAAACAGCTTCAAAAAAAGATTGCATGAAATATTAATTGTTGGTCATTTAGAAAAACTCATGATCAGGGTTGTCTAAACTAAGACACAACATGGATGTTTGTCAGCTTGCAGCTTAGAGACTCATAATAGCAACAGCTTCAGCCAGAGTACTTCTGTCTCTTAAAAGGCCCAGTAGTAATTTGTATATTATATATCCTGCATCTTTATTTCAATTTGAAATACCAGGATTTCTTTCTGTGATGGAAAAAGCATTAAGCATGATTATCTGAAGAAGAACTGCATACTGGAGTGGAGTGCTTTCATGTACCAGCTGATTTCACTGTGACATTCTGTTCCAATACAGCATCCCTCTTAGGTAAGTATTTCAGCACCCTGCAGGCTATTATTGAAAGGACAAATCCGTTGTTCCAGTCAATGAAGTGGGAACTTTGTCAGTTGTAAAATTCTGGGTGTACTGATGCTTTTAATGACCCAGTTCTTTCAGGTATATTAACAGGAGTTAACAGAGGCACAAGGAGCCATCTGGTTTTTGTCTTATGTAGTTTTGTTTGGATGTCTTTACCTGGTTGTTGCTCTGGTTGGGGTAGCATTTGCTAATTTTTCAGTACAGTAATAACGAACAAAGCATTATTGCCATCCCTACATGTAAGCCTTTTGTGTTTAAATCTATAAAGCTATGGCAGCAATACATGGTTTGCCCAGATCATAAATTTGTTTTCCTGAAAATTCAACTAGAAATGTCCTACTGAACTAAAATCTTTTGCCAGGAGGTACAGTACTATGGAACATAAACATTACCTGTTCCAAAGCACCACTCGTAGTTCTGTTGCAGGCTCACCATCCATCACTGGACTCTGGGCTCCCTCTGTAAAAACTTAACTCATGGGCAGACTAGAAAAGGAGCAGCCCTTGTGTGTGCATTTGTATATATGTGTGTGGGGAAGGGAAGAATGAACTCGTAAAACTGCCCAATCACAGTTTGCTGACCACTAGAAGGGTTCCTCTTTCTCATCCAACCTATGCTGAAGTTTTCACCTTCTGGCAAACTCACAAATCAACTTCCTACACTCTTCAAACTTCTGTGCATCTATGATCATTTGGGGACTTGGCCAGTTCTTTTTAGGGGAAAGTTTTTCCTGCTGGCAGGTTTAATGACTTCATTTAATGTTTCAGTTGTTCCCATTTACTCTTTTTCTACCACCTGAACTGATTGCTGTAGCAAATTGGACAGAAACATCTCAGACTTCTGCGTTCCCAGGATCAGGCTCCCAGTTGTGCTGTCTCAGCTCATAGCAACCAGCTGGCATCTTTTTCAGCTCCAGTTGCCTTCCTGTGAAGTGCACTGCTGAGAGGAAAAGGGAAAGGGTCAAGTTCTATCAGCAAATCCACAGCCTCCTGGAATGACTGTTGCTTCTTTTCTCCCCTGATCCTGATCTGCCAGTCCAGATGCATCTGAGTGTGTATAAACTGGTTCATTGCCTGTTTATCCTGGAAGACCTTATGAGTATCTGAATATGCCAAAAATACAAGTTTCCTCATGTCCTTCGCCAGTTCAAGTGGGGCCTATTTCTTTCCTCCTGACTTGTATATCTTAGTCATGCTGTGGCCAGTTATGCCCTGTGCTGGCTGATTCCAGCACATCAAGGGCTGGTCCCGGATTGGAATGATTCCACTTTTTGGAGGGGAAAAAATTTTGGAACATCCTTGGTGCTAGATCAGACTAGGTGACTGCTAAAACCCTCCTGCCCTTTCTGACCATCTCATAAGCCATTCTTTTGAGTTTGACATTGAATTGAAAAAATGCCAGAGCTTTCACTTTGGCTGAGCAGGACCAGCAGCTTGAAATTTCTGTGCTTGTACTTCAGATCTCATTGCTAACACCACTAATCTCTTTTTGACCTAAGGGGCTCACCAATTTTTGCTTGTTTCTGTTAGGAGGAGAAGTTGACTACGGAGTGAATTGTTTCTCTGAGACAAATCTGTTTGGTCACAAAGAATACGCACCGAGTCCTGTTTCCCTGAGCATAGCTGGGATTAATAACAGGACTCACAGATCCAGGCCTTTGTCCATCCAGCCCTCTACCCTAAAACTCTTTTTCTTATCTCTTCTCAGATCAGGTTGCTTGTTTGCCTTAGGTTTCTTTTTGCTGCCTTCATTTGTTCTTTCACTGCCTCTTTCACATATTTGAAAATGCAGCACAAAAATTCAGTACAAACTCCTCTGTGATTGCATTTTTAATTGAAACCAATTCAACTTCTGCCTGCAAGGATCATCCTATTCCAAAATCTTCCCAGGACTTCTTTTCTTTCAACTGTCACTTAACCAAAGGAAGACTAATGGAAATTTTCTCATATCCAGGAAAACGACTTGTTTGTCTGATGCCAACCAGAGAATTTCAGAACAAGAGTTCTCCTTTGATGCTCACTAGAGAAAACAGACAACAAATGCAGTCACACTTTTGTGGGCATATCCTGGAAGCTGGTGTGCCCCCAGAAACATATCCATTCGGAAATTAACTGTGATTTTGGTCTTATTGTGACAAAAATCATAGATGAATGCATGGAGGTGGAAGGAGTATGAATGCATCACTTTTGTTCACCTACTAGGAGAGAACTTGCCTCAGAAATGCACACCTGTGACACTGAGCTGGGAGTGCCTCACTCCTGACTCCTTGTTTCTGTGCTGGTTTCAGCTGGGGTAGAGTTAATTTTCTTCAGAGAGGCTGGTACAGGGCTGTGTTTTGGATTTGTCCTGAAGAAATGACAGTTTCTTGGCTGTCTTTGGGTAAGAAGTTGGAGGAGGATGTTCTTAACAGAGGATGTTGTGTCAAATATTATGCCCTGCTTTTTTGCATCAGCTGAATTGCAAGTACAAAGTGAGGATGGGCACTGGATTTTCAGCTGTAGTGGATAACCTCTAAAAAGGGGTAGAAAAGAAAATGCTGTGGCTGTTCAGCCCACAGCTCTGGTCATCTTTAGCTAACTTGCAAACTAATCAAATATTTGGTCTGTATTAATAATTTAAAATAATTTGTGATGATTTCACAGCAGAGAAAACAACAGATAGAAGTAGTGGCATCAAGAGCACATAGTTGTATTTGGAATCCATGGAGATACAATCAGGAAAGTTTCTATAGCACAATATATAGTCATTGTAATCATATTTCATTTGACTTCTCAGTGTGAGCAGTGCTTGCCTTTCCCCCAGTGTAGGGCCCTTGCTTATTCCCATGGTCTAGAGCTGGAGCTGCCACCTACCAGGCAGCTTCTCTGTATCTGACCAAACACAGACTGTCTGACATTGAAATATTAAATTTTTATTTTGTCATGCCTAACTGGGTCCATTATAAATGCTCTTTCTGGAGAGCTGATAGGAAAGTCAAGGTTCTGCCCATGGTATTTCAGAAATGTTGGGATGCTTAGTAGTCATTAATATAGAGAAAAGAATACTCTAGAAAGGAATATATTTAGTGAGTAAAAGTGACAATGAAGGGTTTAACTGTAGAGACAATCAGGAAATGTACTTTTGATCCTCAAATACAATCAATGTGAGGTGAAAAGAGAAAGAATTCTCAGACAAAACTCCATTTTCTCCAGTTTTGTGCTTGCATTTTATAAGTTCTTGACATTTCTCTACTATGAAAATTTTATTTAGACTGAAATGTTTTGGGGTTTACCCCCAAAAAGATGATTTTTTTTCACTAAAAAGGCTGAATAATAAATTTCAGCCAGCCTCATTTAGTATTTTACATATGTAGCTGTCACCTAGGTTGGTCATGTGTTCAGCATTCATGATGCAACCCTAGAGCTTTCAAGGATTTAAATCACTCATTTAAAAAAAAAATAAAAGGAAAATTAAAACTATTTTCTCCCAGATATATTGTTGCTATTTAAAAATCAAACTGGGAAGTAGCACACACAATACTTGGGAAGGAGGGAATCTTTCAAAGTGTTTAGGGTTTGGAATAGGTTCACCAGGATGTACCAAAAAAGTGCTGTCTGAAAAGTGATATGAAAAAAGGAACAGTTTTTGTTGGTCCCTATGATTATTTATTTTAGTACTATTTGTCACTCAGCACTACTTCCCCTGGACTCTTATGTTCTTGGTAAACATAAAGCCAGTCCTATTTTGGATAGCAGTATGCTTCTGGCAATCATCGTTCTAAAATATCTGTCAAGTTGGTTGGAGAAAGACCTTATTTAAATTCAAATTTAAATTAATTTTTAAATTAAAATTTGTGGGGCACCTATTAAATAGTTGATCTGTCCAGTAAGACCAAGGCTTACAGCTTTAACCAAACACTGCTTGGGATGCTTTGAATAAGGATATTCAGATTCCAAATCCTAATGGGGCTCATTGTCTTTCTCCTTGTCAGTAAAGTGATTTGAATCTACATGAGTAAATAAGGAAAACACAAGGCAAATATGTTGAGGAACATAATCCTGTCATCTAGAATTCACGTGTCATCTAAACATCACAAGTACCTGTCCCCGTGCTCCTCCTGAGAGACAATTCAGATTTTATCACTATTTCAGACCTTTGTGAAAACAACCATAAATACATGCATTTGGGTGACAATCATAAATATGTGAAATGTATTGCCTACTTTGAAGTCTGTAGTTCAGTCCCTGGGAAAAAAGAAAGTTACGTATAAAGAGTTTATAGAAATGTAAGAGCAAGGGAAGGAATTTGTGCTGAAGGCAAAATCTCCAACTCCATAAAGGTCTGACCATTTAAACTAAGGGAATCACTGTAAGTGCTCCATGCTCCCTAACATCCATTCTCATATTGGATGATTTCTGTAGCCCTTTATGCCCATTGTGGCGAATTGCCAGAAAAAGGCATACTTTAGCTGCTCCTTATTTAGAAAAGCATCTGAGGAAAATTTCTGAGAACTAGACTTTCAGCTGTATTTCTTCTACATTTTCATGTTCTTAAAAAAGAATTTTTTACTGCCACCAAAGGATCTTCAGCACAAACGTCTCCGGGTTTGAAAGCGAGAATGGAAAGCATTGTTTACTGATAATTTGTAAAGTTTTGTGTGAATTTTAGAGCACGCTTTATGTATAGAGAATGTGCACATCTGCCAGCAGAATAAGGGCTCGTGTCTGAGCTGCCAACAGCAATAGACTGCGCATGTATCAGGAAGGGTTTGTCAACTGCTCCCTTCTTTTAATTTGCACGGTTAGTGCTGTGAGGTTTATGCAAGGCAGCTCTCAGGGGAGGGGACTGAAAGTTCTTTGAAGTCCTTTGTGGTGGCTGTCTAATCTGGAGAAGAGGATTACTTTCTTTCTGCCAGAAGCACATGACAGTTTGGTAATTAATGAGCATCATAAAGTTCTCTTTTTCTATTAGATACCCATTAGTAAACCTGGGATGGTTGTCATTTTGGACAAAACCATGCATATCCTCATTTTATCCCAACATCAAAGGGGATCTCCTACTGTCTGATGCTGAATGCTCTAATTGTGTTTGCATTTGGTGGAGTTGGTGCAGAATGCATCTGAAACAAGCCTTGGCATAAACTGTAGGTCCTGTGATTGGACACACAGCCTGAGCCTTCCCAGAGCTAACAGCTTAAATGAGTGGTGGGTTTCTCTACTATTTTAAACATACTGCTCTCTTCCTCTCCTGTCTGTCTGTTTATGCTATTTGTTTTCCTTTGAGAATACAGGAATTAACATACTTTCCACATCCATATCATGCTGAAAAAAGGAAAGCACTGTGTTGGGCTATTTCCCTTTCCCCTTTTGATATAGTATTACAAAAAGTCTTTCTTTGGGATTTAAGAGCATTTCAGGTATTAAAGCTCTCTTGGGTTGTCTTTTTCACATTATTCTGAAAGTACAGAATGGTTTCCTGCTCTTTATATTTGGGTCTTTTATACTGAAACAGTTGAAAAGTCCTAGTCTGTAGACTTTTTCTTTTTGAGAAAATGTCACCCTTTCTTCCAAAGGGTCCAGTTTCTGAATGCAGTGTAGTTTCTTCAACTGCATTTAATCTCCTTTAGAAATAAGAAGAATGGCTAAGCAGCCTGTTTTATATATTCTGAATTTAAGATTTTTTAAAGGTCAGATGCTCATCCTATACTCAAAATCTGTGCCGAATGCAGGCTGGAAAGAACTCAAGGATATGCAGCCGCCTTTTCTATGCACAGGGTTGGACCAGAAAGCCCCACTGTAATGAAATGTGATGGCTTCAGAGGGACTGCTCAGTTGTGAAGCCTAAAGAGGAATATACATACTTAAGATTCCTTTTGCTTTGTTTTCTCTTATATTATTTTATCTTTTTAATGGGATTATGTCTGTACTGTTTGGAATATCTGATGGGCACAGAGTTCTTGTTCAGGGTTAGTCTGGATGCTGTATGTTGTGACTGTTAAATCAGTGTTAGAAAAACAAAGTATTATTAATTTTTGCATCTCATGTGGTGAGAAAGCCCTAGTGCCCTAACAAAGGAAATGTAAAATCTTCAGTATAAAAACACACAAAATAAAGCTAACTGGCTTTAACTGGCCAAAATGCTTAGAATAATCAGGGGCACCCTGCAGTATGGGTGTAAAGGAAACTGACAGAAATAAATGTTCTTCCTTTACAGTAAAACTGAAATAGAGACCAAAATGCTTCTGAAATGAAAGTATACCTTCCTCACTAAAATCCCTGGCAAGATGAACCTAGGTAAATAAAGAGTCAGACTAATCAGAATTGGAAACTATCTTTTTTCAGATGATATCTTAAATCTTTAAAATAATATAAAATAATAAACATAATTACTATATTTGCTGGGTCTAGGACCTGAGCTTTCGATCATGATTTTCTGAGTCATCCTTGCCCTTAGGAGATGAAAGGGATAAGTAATACCGTTGAAGATATAAAACAACTTGTAAACATAATCCCTGTATTCTCTCACATTTCAAATTGGAACGGGTCAGAAAATTTATTGTGGAACGGGTCTTCATTGCAAAATGGCAATCCATATAAATGTTTCACTCTTGACAATGCTCTATGTATTAAAATATTGGAGCAGAATATTTGAATAGGCTTGAAACAGAAGTTCTTTATATTTTTGGAACAGAACATTTTGACCTTGTAAACTAGTGTTTTAGCCCATTGTTTAAAATTTAGAAGACAAACTCTTTTGTAACAGGAAAAGCCTAAAAATCAGAACCATCAGTTTAAACCCAAAAAGAACTTTAAAAAATTTATGAAATTAAATAAAGAGCTTTTTCCTCATTTAGAATTAAAAAAGAAATTGTGAGATTTCCTACGTAGCAGAAAACCTTCTTTCTGCACAGCTCTGACCCCAGCTGTAAGCCTGACAAAGGCTTGGACCATTGTAGCAGTTTGAAACTCTTATGTTTGGTTGTACTATTTACTTTTGTTTAATTTTCTTTAAATGAATGCAGGGAATCACATCTGGATTCTTTTAATTGCTAAACCGAAAATTATGGATGGCTGGGATAGTTTGTGGTCCTTGAAAAATCAAGTGTCCTGCCAGTTTGTACACAAAAGACCATTCCATGCTTACTTCTGAGGTTGGTACATTGAATTTGTGATTGACTCTAGACACAAACTTCAGGTGTGTTCCACACTGGAGAGTCCAGCAACCCATGCAAATGGGTGGTTGGGGCTGGAAAAGCCAGAGCCCAGCTGGTGTTTGATTAGGTAAGGAATAGGAAGGGAAACAAAAAGGGCTTCTGCAAGTGTATCAGCAGGTAAAATGCGTGTCTGCTGCTGAATGAGGTGGTGGGCCCGGTGACAAAGGACACAGAGAAGGCCAAGGTGCTCACCGAACTCTTCAGCTCACTCTCTCCTGGTAAAACCAGCCTCCAGCAATCCCAGGTTCTTGAGCCCAGTGAGAAAGTCTGAAGCATAAAGACTTGCTCTCAGTGAAAAAATGTCAAGTTGGGGGGTGTTTAAAGAAGCTGGATGTACACAAGTCCATGGGAACTGATGGGATGCTCTCATGGGGGAGCTGGCTGATATCTCTGTGAGGCCACTCTCCACTAGCATTGAAAGGTCACTGCTGTTGGGGGAGGCTTCTGAGGACTGAAATGAAGCAAATGTGACACATATCTTCAAGGAGGACAAAAAGGAGAATCTGAGAGTTACAGACCAGTCAGCTTCACGCTGATCCCAGGAAAGACAATGGAACAAATGTTCCCAGAACCCATTTCCAAGCATGCTTAGGACAGAAGGTGGCTGGGAGTGCTCAGCATTGATTATGAAAGGGGGAAATAACCCCTGGCAAACCTGGCAGCCTTCTATAAGAAAGGTGGATGTTCATCTTGACTTTGGTAAAACTTTGGCATTGCCTAACATGGTAACATCCTTGCTGACAGAGGGATGGAGGATGGTCTGGATGAAGGCACAGGGAGGTGGCTGAACCGCGGCTGAACTGCTGGGTTCGGAGCCTTGTGATCAGCTGGAGGCGGCACCAGTGCTGTACCCAAGGAAGCAATGCAGCAGCCAAATACTGTTAAACCTCTTCATTCATGACCAGGGGGAGGCTATGTCAGCTTTTAGGTTGTTAGTCCTGTTTGGCTTGATTTAAGACTGATACATTTAAACTCCTCATTTGCCAGGGTGCCATAATTCTGAGTACGAAAGATGAGCTATTAAAATATGAGACATTATAGTAAAAAGAATATAGAATTTATAAACAAAAGTTCCATTATCCATCTCATTGGTTTGTGCTACAGAAAAGAATTTGTGGAGAACCATAGGGTATTCAACAATAATCCAACAGCAGGGAAGAGCTGAAGTATATTCTTTTTCCATAGAGATTTATGCTGATTTGTAGAATTTTAAATCCAGTTTTATTAATGCCTTCCCACTCTCAGTAGGAAATACTCAGAACATATGAAGAAACTGTCTTATGAAACAAGATTTTATTTTAATAATGTGGATATTATTGTACAGCTACTCAGACATAAAGAGAATGAATAGTACCTCATGGGTCTCTTGAAATCAGTATGGAGCCTCCAGACCAGCTCAGTGGCTTCGTTGAACTCAATGCAAGAATTTTCTTCCTCTCTTCCATGGGGACTATACTAATTGAACTTCTTCAATTGGTCTGAAACACTCATGATCCACTTTATTTTTCTGTGGTAGGTAGATCAAGAATTGCTGAACAGGGCACTGGTCTCTAACAGTGACCAAAAGCAGATGCCTGGGGAAGAATATAATAGGGTTAACATATCATGATACTTCCACTCAGTCATCTCTCAGTCTCTCACAACTTGTTATTCAGGGAATCCTTGAGTCTGAAATGACTTCTCTGTATTTAGAAATTGTCAGTGGATTTCCCTTATGTTGGTTTGCCCTATCTTTCCTCGAGCCTATGTAAGCTATGGTACTCCACTCTTTAGCAGGTTAGGAGTACCAGAGGAGTAGAGATTGCATAGCTGTTCTTGCACGTGTTTTGTCTGCTTGAGGTTGATGGGAATGGCTGATCTGGTCACAGGATCTTTCTGCACAAGAGGGCTGATTAGAGCAGACCCTAAGACCAGAGCAGTTAGAAACTTTTTCTGGTGACATTCTAACTCCTTGCAGAACTAGAAAACACACCTTGAAACATTCCACAGAGCCACAACCACACATACAAGAATTGGCTTAACACACTGGAATTTACATATTGACTGTCTTCTGTAGGGTGACAGAGGTGTGATCTCTCACAATTTTATACATCCCACTTGAGCCTTGTCCAGCTTAGTATCATTTTGTTCCCTCTGATCTCCTAAATATTTTACAGTGCATAGCATGAAAGAGTATTCTTTTTGTGTTTAAAAAAAGAAAAGCCACCTCTCCCTTTGAGATCGGGGGCAAGAATAACCTTAAAATCTTGCTCCATATGCACAAAGTGGAATGCATCTCAACCAGCTTTGGCTATATCTTCACTTGATCTGGTCACCTGGTCTCCCCTTATAGCCAAGGGAGGGGAATAACCCGTTCATCTGACCTATATTAAATGTCTATATTAAGATGAGACAAATCATGTCCTAATAGGTACTTTTAGAAGATGATTCATTTCAACTTCATAGAGACATATAAAATAGGTCACATGAATCACCCATTTCTCTCCATTGACTGTAGAGGAAGATAAATTCCACCTAGTATATTTTCTGGAATTTGTATTTTTTAAAATCTAAATTGGGATGAATAAACAAGACACTGTACTCTTATTGTGTGAAGGTGGTATTAGCAGCAGTGGTCCAGCCACAGTCCTACATCTGCCTCATGGTACTGAAGGCGTCTTACAGGGAAACATTCTCTTAAGACATTGCAAGAGGCTTCTATAAGGGAGGGCAGTAGGTACTGCTGTGAGGAAGTACAAGGCGTGTGGTTTATGTACCTGAGTTCTTTCACTTGTCTGCCCTTTGGCTGCCAGAACAGAGGCAAAAGGGAAAGCCTGCTATGATGCACCCTGCCTTTGCAGGATGCTGGCAGAAATGCTGCCTTGGTTAGACGCGGTCTGGCACTGGTTCAAAACCACCATGGCAAAATTATGAATGCCAGGAGAAGAATTGAGGGCTTGTTAGTTTTATGCAAATCCCGGAATTCCTGTAGCTTCTGTCATGTATTTGAAAATGCACAATGCAAAAGGACACAGAAAGTGGAACAGAGCAGCAAAGTGGATCTCCATGGGTTATCTTCATTCAAACTAATGCAGCTTATCTGAATGCAATAATTATGTCATTAATGCCATATGAAAATGTTGCTGAAGTACAGTGAAGAGGCCATGTGTCCAGCACACATATTAAATCAAAGTGCAGTGTGTTTGGTAGATGTGAAGTCTTGTAACACTGATAGTTAATGGTAAAAGAAAAGCAGAGAAGTATAAATTAAATGTTCAGAGTTAACTTGGTCATTTCGTTTCTGTTCATCTTCCAGTCCTTCAGAAGTTTCCACTTAGAAGTGAAAAAGACTTTGGTTTTAAGCTCATTTAAGATAGTGTCTTATCTATATGAGTCAGTGCTGTGGTTCCATTGGATGCACCTTGTAAGAAAAAAACTAAGTAAATTTTGAAAACAAAGCTGTTTTCTACAGCAAAGTTTAGAGAATATAAGTAAACAGCAAGGACAATTTAGATCAAGCTATGTGTACTGTGCTGGTGGCCTCAATGTAGTTGAACTGCATTAGTGATTACTGTTTTCCTTGCAAGGAACTCCTTGCACACAGGGTTCTGTCTGTGTCTCCTCATCTGGCGCGTGCATGTGCTGTGCTGGGCAGTGCTGACACGCTCTTTGCTCCTGCTGTGTGCCTGCATCTCCCTGGGTCTGTGCCTGAAACGAGCCTATTGCTGATTCAACAGCCTTGGTGAGCTGCACAAATGCTGAGCACTGAGCCAGGACCATGCTCAACAGTTAACAGCTTGGATCTTTTCTGCTGTAGTCTTGTGTAATTCATCCCCAAGACTGTCTGTGGGCTACAGGCAGCTGGGCTCTGCTCGGTACTGCAGAGCAGAAACACACACAGGGAAATGGGGAAGGGCTGTTTCTGTGCCTCTGCTCCTCGCCTGCGTCAGTCTCTGTATTCCTGCTGCATCAGAGGCTTTCTACCAATGTCACTCCTCGGTGTGCACAGGGTACCTGTGGGGAAAATCCATAGTAACCAATGACTCAGTGTGTAAACAGCTTGGAGATAAACCTGATCGTTTATTCTGCTGTATCTTAATGTTCAAAAGAAGGCATTCTTTTATAGCCAAGTTTATTTTAGAATGACAAAATTCTTGTGGCAAGTTACTGGAGCCAGTTTTGTACAGTGACATGGTGGTCCAGGCATAGTTTTTAGAGTAAAGTTTTCTTTCTCAGTACAATATCATTATGAGTGTTTGCCAGAACATTTTGGAATTGTTATAATTCATACAGCACTCAAAAGATAGTTTTACTAACACTTTTTATCCTTTTCAGATATCTATTAAGTTAACACTTCTTACACTTACTTATTTGTAAGTACAGCGCCAACCCTGTTTACTATAGTAACAGAACTTCAATAACCTTCTTCCTTATTTAAAAAAAAAACCAGCAAAGCTAACACAGAAGTGCTGTGCTGAACCACCACACATTGAATTCAAGCCTTTCACATTTCATGAGAATTTTGCAAATGCTATCATATTGGAAATCAGGCCTGGGTGACTGTCAAACTCTGTGGTTTCAAATATGCTGAAAATACTCCAGAGATGGAACCTAAATACAAAATATAGGTGCAGATCCTGATTCTTAAATTTTCTTTCCAAAGTTCACAGATTTGTCAACATGTGACAGTATAAGACTTCACCACACTATAGTTGTAAATAATAGACAGTGATCAAGCAACTTTCTGCTTCCTCCACCCCTTGCTGTGGGTTGCCACTTTGTCAGAAGTGACTTTTACACAAGCAGAGTGCTCTGTATATAACGTCTGACTGGTCTTGCTTTGTTCCCATGCCAATTGTTTTTCCAGCAATAATTTTTCCTTTTTCAGAAAGAAAAGCACCAGTGAGTTACAAAAATGAAAAATAAAAACAGGAAATCAGCTTCTTGTAGTTTAGAAAACCCCAACAACATTGAGCAAGTAGCAGCACAGTGGAGGAGCTCAGCTGGCTTATCTGACAGTAGCCATTTGCTTTAATGCAAGACATGTTTCTTTTGTCCATGTGCAGTGAGTATCCTCTAGAATGGATATGAAAAGTAATAGGGAATTGTATGGTTTAATGGTGACCCTCAGTGCCATGCTTTGAACAGACCTATGATGTCTGTGTTGTCAGCTGTGGAGTGGGGCTCTCTTCAGTCATCAAAGCATTTCAGTAGAGTTTACAGTCTGCTGTTTACATTATTGGCCAGTACTTTACTCTCCTGAATACAGTTTAACTATTCCACCGCCCCTGTGATGAGTATTCTTTTCGGCAGCAGCAGTCCTCACAGCCTTGGAACATTGTTTTTGGACACAAACATACACAAGTTATTAGAACACAAGATCAAAGGAGGTGTCCCACTGTCTTCCTTTCAATGCTCCCATTGTGTTTGTATGCTGAAGCCTGCTAGAGAGTTAGAACCAGAGAAGGGGGAGAAGGGGGGAGGAAACCTTTGTACAAAGGTACTTGTCACTGAGAGAAGCCCATAAAAGATGATGTGAGAAAAGACACCAGGTGGAGTATAAACCACCCTTATTGTTAAGAAATGCAAATAAAAATCCTCTCCTATATTAAAACTTTCTTACTTGTCATTTCTTAGATGCTAAAGGAAAGGTTCTGATTATTGAAGTCATGGCAGTACTTTTTACTTTGCTTCTTTTCTTTTTATGTGCAGCACACTATACATGATGTTGGAAAAAGTTATTTTTCCTCTTTCCCTGCATATTGTTACAGTTGTTAGCAAATTTCATCTCAGCAAAATATCCACTGGAAAAAGAAAACTCAGAGAAATCACACTTTAAAATTTCTCAAGGATCCCTTGTATGAAGGACATCCATAGTTTTGGATTAGTAAATAAACTGCGAGTTCATTTTATTTGGATAGGAACAGTGTTTTCCTTGGGGAAACTATGACAGAAAAATTCCTGCTAATTTTGTATGATCTTTGAATTTATTCTGGTCAATCTGCAGTCAGGTTCCAAGCAAACAGATTCTAGATCCAAGACCCAGTAAAATATACTGAAAAAGCCAATTGCTTCTAAATTGCCGGGAAAGCCCTGGCCCAGGTTCCTCAGCTATAGAGTGATACATGGTAGCAGGAGTCTCACTAGTTTTAGGCAGCATCAACTGTTTTTTTCACCTGTCCACTCTTCTGATGAGCTGAAATCCAGATTACTGAGTTAGCTAGGCAAAGATCTTTGAGAGAGAAGTTGCAGGACATAACAGGTGACAATTAGGAGTCCACAAAAACAAAGCATTTCTAGAGTCAGGCCTTCACTGAAGGCAGTTGCTGACGTGGACTTTCAGAGTAACAGAGGGAGAAAACAAAGATTAACTTGGCATGAGTCTTTGTCCTCACCATAATGGTTTCTTCCATTTTAAGACTTCTAAGACTCATTTTCCTGAATAAATGAAAAGAAGATGTGGTACTACCTGAAAAGGAGTATCTTAGTGGGGTAAGTACAAAGGACAACTGGCTGTCTCCTGGTGGTTGTTGTGGGAAACAGCTCATCTACTGAATCAGCACTTGTCACCCTGAACTACCAGCCCTTAAACTCAACATTTATCTCTACCTGATGGGTTTTCTTGGCTTTGAAGAGAGGTGAAAGAGAAAATACTTTAATCATGGAAACTATATCCACTGGAGTATGGAGACACTGTGGTTTAACAGTCTGGGACTACGAAGTTCGCCAGGGTTTTCTCCAGCCAGTCATCACAGGCTCTCAGAAGATTTATAGGAATAATCTTGAAGAAGGCCTGAAAAAATTTCTCATGGTACTTGAGCATGTGCAATATCTGGCAAGTGATGTAGTGAATGTGCTCATTTGTGATAGACATCTTTCTGCTGCACAGACAATGTTTGAACTTGCTGATCAGTCTTTCTTCCCCCTTTAGGGTCAGGGCAGTTGCTGACATCCAAGAAAAACCCAAGGAAAACCTGTGAAGCAAGTATGTTTGGAGTTGAAAGGATGCCACAGTGCAGACTCATGCCAGAGCTTTGAGGCAATAAGCTAAGGCTGCAAAGTTGCTAAAGCCAGGAGGTGCTAACACGCCAGATTGCCAAAATGCCTAAGGCAAAAGTGCTGAAAAAACTGCCAAGACCAGAGGTACAAGGACAAAAGCCCAAAAGCTAAAACAGTGTCTTGTGACAGGCATCCCATTTATGTGTTGGGAATGAGCAGTCAAAGCACTCATGTGGTCACCAAACCAAAATTTAAATGTTCATAAAACAGTTTGTGGCCCTAAAATCATCAGCAGGGTAGTGTTTGAGGCAATTGTTGAAGAGGTATCATTGCTGTGGGCAGTTCTTTGTTGATGGAGTAAAAGGGGTTTGGTTGGAACGTGGTTGAAATGGAGGCTGTGTGGTTTGTGACCATCTGTGATTTTGAGAGTGATGAGGTTAAAAATTCTGTATCAGCTGGATCCTGGAAATAGTAAGAGCTTAGATAGGATCCATGTTATCCCTGGCAATGCTGCTGAGAGCACCAGAAACATCTTTAGAAACATGAAAAACTTATATGTTTTTCCTTCACAACTGAACAACCTTTTCATAAAACATTTCTGTTCAATATGGATTTAGATTGTTTAATGCACAGGAGGAGCCACACAGTTTGCACTTTACTGCTTCTGTGTGCCTTTTTTTTTTTTTTTTTTTTTTTTTTTAAAAATTACATGCAGCTTTTCCACTTTAAAAAAAAACATGTTAACCCTCACTTATTCTGGAGTTGGTCTAGCATGACCAGCATGCCACTTCCAGGTGGAAGAGAACACCACCCACCTGAGACTGTGGGAGGCCAATACCAGACTTCTTTCATCTCCAGCTGGAGGGAACATGGCAGGAGAGGGGAAGAAAAGGAAGGAGATAAAGCAGAAGAAAGCAGTATCTTACCACTACCCAGACAGGAAAATCAGTGTGATGCTTTCATCTATCAGGTAACTCTTGCTATTGCAACTATTGTCATTAATTTTGCTATACTATTGAATATTGAAAATTAATTCCTAGAATGGTCTTATTCACTTGTTCCTTGGCTAAGATGCATTTCCTATCATCAACTGCTTTATAGTATAGCAAGGTTCAAAAGGGTTTTCCATCTTCAGAAGAAGCAGAGTGTAGTCAACACTAATGAAAGGGCAATGAATAATACTCTACGTCACAGCTTTCTAACTTTAAGAATTCCACTGAGGTCACTGGGTTGAACTGGAGATCCTTTAATCATTAGTGCTTTTTTATGAATGGTGTACTTTACTCTGATATTTTACTAGACGTCACTACTTAACACACTTCTGGCCCCACGGAAGGAAAAACAAAAGGCTTTGTATGCCTCGAGGTCCCTGTAGTTTGAGGATCATTATAATTCTACTGAGTCAAATCTTGAGGTTCCTGTTTAGTTGTTACAGCATGCTAAATCCTCCTGAAATCAACTGGAATTTGCTGAGCAAAATCCTGCTGAGAATTACAAGATTTGTCACTTTGAGAGTAGCTAAAACTTTCTCCCAGGTGGAGGAAGAATTACCTGCAGTTGTGATTCATACCCAGAGTAACGTAACGAGCTTGGAATTGTGTTACTCCTGTGCCCAAGCAGTACAGTCATGAATCCCATTGTGCATGGAGTCAGTTACTGACATTTGGGATTCTTTTGTCAGATTTTCTCTCCTGTGAAAACGTTGGGTTTGCAGGATATGTCATAGATTGTAATTAGAAAGGGCTTGCTTTAAACTTTAACAAATATTGCGTATGTGAAGGCAGTTCTGCACAAGAGTGGCTGTGTTACGAATGCAAGTTCCTCAACACAAGTGGACCTCTGTAATCTGCTGTGAAAGCCAGGGCTTCTTCCCCCAGCCACTTGTTCAGACCTGCTGAACTCGTGACATTTCTAAGGCCTCGTTTTATTCCCAAGAGCTGAATGATGGAGGCACCATCTCACAAGATGAATGGATAGACCCATCCCATTTGGGGCCACTTATGCTAAGCTGTTCTCTATTTCTCATAAACAGTGAAGATAAGTGATATTCCAAATAAAATATTTGCTGATGAGGTTTTAAAGGGTTCTCGCGTATATGCCAACCCAAGGTATTAGGATTTCGAATTTCTTAATATGGATCAGAAAATTTTTGCAAGTTTTCACACTCTAGGTGAGGTTCATGCCCCAATGAGCCTGCTTCATCTAAATCACTTTCTTCCCCTCTTTTACCCTCCCCAAAACAAGAGACAATCTTCAAAGGAACAAATACGTCACTTTAAATACACAACATAAAAAATGGGCCAAATAAATTATTAAAATACATAAAAAAGAAATTCACAATATATGCATGTTATTTGCTATTTGACAAGCAATTGATGCTGTTGCAATGGCTGCATTTCACAATGCAAGAGCTTTCTCCACTAGACAGATAAATAGTTGGAATAACGTGAGAAATGACTTTGCAATCATCCAAAGAACAATTTGGTTTGAAATGGCCCATTTAATGGCATTGCATTGGCTGTGCTGCACAGTTGTTTCATACCAGACCTTCACCACATCCATGTGCTTTGGAATTCCTTCTAAAAACGATCTCCAAGCCTGACCCTCTTCTCCTGGTCCCAATTCCCTGCAGAAGTGTTACTACATATGCTTTGAATATTTTTTTCAGATGAGCTCCCAAGTCTAACTCCTTCCTCCCTGTGCTTGAAATGTATGGATTTGAAAGCACAGATGTGGCCTTGAAGTTTTTGGACCAGGCCCATCTGGGTCAAACTCTACATAGTTTGACTAGTAGTTTTTTGAGTTAAATTCTCAGAAGTCTTCATTTTTTCTTGTTCTGAATCTACTACACACTCTCTTTTATCTCTCCTAGTTGAACTACAAGGATCTCAAGGGAGACGTGATTTTCATAAACAGAAATATAATGACCAGCCAGAGGAAGAAAGCAAATTTTTAATGACTGTGAGAATTATCTTTATAAAACAGCAAGTTTCCTTTTAGTTTATGGTACATGCAAAAATATACCATTCATAATATGGAGAAGTAGGGGAGATTCTTTGTAAATCTCATCTACTCAACTAATAATTAAAAAAAGCTGAGAGAGGCTTTGTCCTCCTGCTGCCAACATTTTGAATCACTGATAAAGGGTTCCGGACCTGACCCTGAGAACTGCATTTTGGCATTAGGAGTGACTTCTTCAGGATCCCTTGTGTGCGAAGGGATGCCCGTGAAAAACAATTTGCAGGACTAAGCCAGTAGAACAACTGCTTTTCCAGACATGCTGGCTTCCTTCGCAATCCAGATACCGCGAAGTAGGGACAGGAGGGGCTCAGCACCGCGCCCGGGTACAGCGGTGCCGGGAGGCAGCGTGCGGACATCCCGCCGGGCGTGCGGGGTGCCCGGACCCTCCGGCATCCCCGAGGGGCGCCGATGGGGAGCCGCAGCTGGGAGCCGGCCCCGCGGCCCGTGCGGGGACGCTGCTGCTG
>VZTE01005381.1:2492545-2552208 GCA_013397775.1 Eulacestoma nigropectus | reverse complement strand
TTTTTCCTTTTTGAGCCTCCAAAAGGCTCACTCGCCCCTTTCATCTGCCGCCGCGGCCCAATGGGAAGGCGGAGGCTGCCTGCAAGTGGTCTAATCTCAATGAGGTGTCAATCATGTTCCCCGGTGGGTGAAGTAAGGTCTTTTGTAACCGCCTCTGTCTTTGGGAAAGAGAGGAGAGAGGAGGAAGGCTGGAGCGGAGAGAGGGACGCCGGACCGTGCTGCAGGAGAGGAGCTGAGCTTTGAGCTCGCTTTGCGCGTTAGCAGGGAGAAGCGGAGCACATGGATTTCTAAACACGCTGGGATTTTATATATTTATAAAAAATAACAACAAGCGAACCTGACCCTACTGAAAACAGTCAAATGAATCGTAATTGCAGATCAATGCAGAGAGATGGGGAAACTTCACTCGAAACATGGTTAGTTCCTTTCACTTGCTACTCCCTTAGCCCCTTCCCTTTATTCGGATTTTACTCGGTTTGTTGCTGTGATTTTATGCCGGTGTCTAACGATCTTCCTTTATTATTTCCCTCACACACTTTCCTCCGGATCTGCCTAGCTGCCGTTTGTAAACCCAGAGAAAGTCCAGAAGGTAGGGATGGCTCCTCACTGTTAGTAACTTTGAACGCCTTGCCCCGGTCCGGCTGCTCCCGGCCCCCTGCCCTCTCCCCTCAACTTTCCGCCGCGCTCTGCGCTCCGCGCGGCCGCCCCGCTCCCAGTCCCGGCTCCGGCCCCAGCCCCGGCCGGGCTCGGGGATGGCCGCAGGGGTCGGGCGGGCTCTGCGGGCGGCTCAGCGGCGGCATTGTCTCCTCTTTTCTAGGTGATAGCTTTGCGGTGAACGCCTCTCTGGCTCGCAGAGGGCTGGAGGACTGGATGGTGAAGCAGAAATACTCCGGGGGCAGCAGCAGCGGCGGCAGCAGCTCGGGACTCCAGCACGGCTGCCAGCACCGCGCCGTGTGCAGGCTCTCCAGCGCCAGGGTATGTCAGCTTCCTCGCTGCCCCCCCGCCCCTTCCTTTTGAAATAGTGAAAAGCAAAAGCTCTTTCTACATCCCTCTTTGCCTCCCGAGGGGCGGTTGTGCGAAGGAAGGTTTTCTTTGCCCTAATGTTGCTCCGAGGCGCTGCCCCGTGGGTGGTTTCCTTCAGTCCTTTGATGAAGTTAGGAGCTGCTGAGCAAACTTGGTGAGGGTATAAAAGCCAGAGGAGTAAGGGAACCTGACTGGTGGTGTCTGGGCAGTATGATTAGAACAAAACCTTTCACAAAGAGGAACAAACAATCTCTGGGGAAAGCCCAGCTCCCAGCCAGTGTGCGATAGCTTGTGAACCCTGATTGGTGCACAAGTTTGCCTGTGACATTTTGGCAGGCAAAGAGAAGTCCCCGAAGAGTTATTGTTATTTATTTGCTCTTTGCTAATAACATGATGCTTTCTCCACAAGACTTACTGTGCCAGCCACTTGTCCTGGCTGTTTCACTGGTCACTTTCCACCCCTTCTCTTTCCTTCAGTCCTCCATGTAAAGCAGAGCTGGAGGAAGTGTTTCAGTTGCCGTTTTCTTTTATTTATTTTTAATGTTGTCTCTTTAAACAAAGAGGCATGATGGGAGGTAAACAGACTTAACATTACTTAGATATGGTCCTCATAGTGTTTCAGGGTGTGATCCAGAGCTTATTGATGTTTACTGAAAGACTCCCATTGAGTTTGGATCAAGCCCGTAAAGCTTCATCACTGGAAAGGTAACCTGAGAGATGGGGAGATTGGAATCTGTGCTTCCCAGCAAGCAGTGTGGCTTTGAAAACACAAGCAGAGCCAGGGCCACCAAACCTCCTGTAGGCTCTTCGCTTTGTTAGCTACCAGTTATATTGTCAGAAGCCTGGACTTCTTGTGCATCAAGGAAAAATTAACTTGCAAGTCGAGAATACTTCATTTTAGGTGGGATGTTAAAGTCAGTAGAAGATACGTAATATGGGAAAAGCTTATGATGACATTTTAGATTCCACCAGTATTGTATTTTGAGGAGAAAAAATTGTGTGAGAGTCACTAGAAGGAAAGACAGAGGGGGTAAGATGATGAGCATAATCACCTTCAACTTGCAGGTATGATTGGTTGAAGTGATATTTATTGTGCTTTACTTGGAAACAATATATCCAAAGAAAGAAATTCTCATTAATAATAGTACCTACTATGATACGAGTCAAAACGCACTTTTAAATTTATTTTCTATTTATCCCAATTTTTGTAAGTCAAGGTTTTTAGATATATTCTACCTTTCACATGTATATTTTCTAGAAAAGAACTCACCAAACTAAACATAGATTTAATATACAAAAGTTAAAGGTAAAAACTCTGACTTTATTTTGTGAAATGTATTTTCTTCCACAAAGATAATTTGCCTTCTGAAAAGAAGGAGAAAATATCTTTTGTCAAAGACACTTTCTATTCACAAATTCTTCATTTGGCAGTTTTGTGAGGTCTGCTCAGCTGGAATGATAGTAGAACAGTATTTCCCCTCTTACTCAAGAGGAAGTTCTCCTCATGACGGCTCAGCAATTAGCAAGCCATTAACTAAATGCTAGTCTACAGTTTTAGTACATAATAAAACTGTAAATAGGTTTAAGTGTGTTTTAAAAGCACTATTCTCATGAGGCTTTTTACTGTCATCCTTATAGAGCTGTTTCTGAATGTTCAAAAATATTTGCCATTTATTGCCTAATATATTTGGTAGTATCTGTATGCATGTATGGCCTGCTAATTGATTGAGTTTAATTGTCATCCTTAAACATTGAAGTTCCTTTAAAATACGAACTTCTGGAATATGGAAGGTTGCATTTCTAATCCTACATTGGAACCAGATGTGCCATATGTACAGTCATTTTGACAGGGATTACGGAGTCACAGCTATTGACTCCATGACTGACATTGCATGGCTGCTTCTCTTCTGAGATCTCTTTGATCTCTTGTGTAACTATACCAAGATACAAAGGGAATTTTAGCCTAACCTCTTGGTTCTTCAGTCTCAAGATGTAGATATAGTTTCTTCTGCTAATGGTTAGTCACGGGGTTGTGTGGGACAGTTGCGTAGTCCCCAATAGTGTAGTGGTGTTGCACGTGACTTGACTAAAGACTCTTCTCCTTACTACTTCAAAATTCATCCTGAAATGTTCAATTAGCTTACAAGGCTCTGTGGAATGGTAGAGTTTTATTGTGTCACAGCTGAAACTTCTCAGTAAAACATGGGTTTTTTTCCCCCAAAATAGATCCCAAGTTGCTGCGTTTGTGACTTATAGCAGAAAGAGCTAGATCAAACACTGATGAAAATATCTGCATTCACAGAAACATACAGCTGTGTTTAAAGAAAATAATAGTCCTAGAAATAATTCTCCTAGTAGGAAGTCTTAATCAGAGCTTTGTTGATAGTGGTTTTGTTAGTATGTAGGGCCTATTTGGTGAAATTCAGTTTACTTTCAAAGACCTGTTGATGGAGGAGGAGACCACTTAGTCTGAAGAGCTTCCAAGACTGAAAATTAAAATATTTGAATAATTTTTATCAGAACTTGGATGTGATAATGCAATTTGTTTTATATTACTCTCTATAAGCCAAAAATTCTGTCTTGGGTGTAGTTGGAAGGCTGTTTCTCTCAAGGACAGACACCGAATTGTTCTGCTAAAGTTACTCATCCAGGGGAGATGACACTGAAGTTCAGGGGGTTCATGCAGTGTTTTACAAGAGGAATGAGTGACTAATACAGGAAAGCAGTAAAGTTTCATTTGTTGTCTTCGCTAAAATGATTGAATTTACAATTATTGTGGAGGGGAGGTCTTTACATCACTTCCCTCAAGGCGTGTTGGACTCAAGGATAGTTCAATTATTACCTTTCAAAAATTACCTTTCCTCCTCCTGAGCAGAAGTTTTGAGAGTTTCTCAGTTAGAGCAGACTTCCCTCAGCTGATGTGTTGTCCATGTTGTGTCCTGTCCATCTATCTCCCCCCTCCAATTCACTGAAAGAACAGTAATTAGTGTCCAGTTATTGCCAAAAGCACCAGTGTTCTGAGAAGGATCTCCTGGTAAATCTCTGGGTGAAGGCATGAGCCAGGGGAAGGGGGAGTGTGTCCGAAATAAGCGCCTGTGGTGTGTCTGCAACTGGCTGTGCTGGGTGAGAGCTCTGATCTCATTAAACCATTGCCACCCGCCCAGCAGGGGCTGCTCTGCTCTAAGTGTTTTAATGACTCTGGAGGCTGAGGGCTGGCCTGCAGCTTCCACATCAAGAAGGATTAAAGAGAAAAGGAATTCTGTTGCATCCATGAAAAGTATGAGGTCCAGAGTCATCTTCTAGTTTCAAAGCTAATTGAAACCACTGAGCCTGTAAATCTGCTAGAGCAGCTGAATACACTTCTTTTGCTGCTTTATGAGTGAGTTAACTTGTATCCAGAAAGGTGTTCTGATACTGCGGATTATCCTGTATAATTCTTAAGGTTAAATTTATTGAGTGTTTACTTTTATAAACTATTTTTGGAAATCAACATTGTTTGCAAATATTCATGTATTTCTTTAACTGAGAAGTAGTTCTATGCTAGAGGGGGGACTATTAAATATGACATTTGCTTAGTTCCATTTACTTTTATCTTCAAAGCCATAAGAAATTTTAATAGGTTTTTGTGCGTTTCATTGAGATCTGTGCTTGGGAATGGAAAAAATACCATATTTTTAATTAAATTTCAAACCAACTCTCAGTGAGCCACATTGTAGGTAATCATTTTAGGTAAAATAGAAATGACTTTAACTTACCACTTCTGCTGGGCTCGTTGGTGCTAGTGATCCTCATGTTCAACCCTAATTGATGTTAATTAGAGTTGAGGATCTGGTTTGGGACTAATACAGTATGAAATGCTGAGGCGCATCAGTACTTCAGAGGTGGGGCTTGTTCTCCATTTGTTCTGTGCCTGTAACTGCCAGTGACATTAATGGGCATTCCTTGCATGGCTGAGAGGAGACAACACCAGCGTCAACTTCACTGCTCCTCTAGTATGATCAATCCTAAATTAAAAAAAAAGCCCTTCACAGTCTCCCACTGTTAAATAGTGTGTGTGTGTGCGTGCATATTAAAAATATGTTGCCTTATGGAAGACACAGCTGGGTAGGTCATTCATCCAAAATGAAAATAATAAACAGAAATGAGACTTTTTTAGTGTTATGTATATACTATGGCTTAAAGGCTGTTGAAATGCAAGATTTAATTGTAGCACTACTTTGAGGTCATTTCATGGGTAAAGTGACATTTGAAAGACTGCCTTCTTACTGGTATGGTGACAAGAGCAATGAAAATTTCCTTGGATGCTATCTTGTGTGACTGCTTGAAGTGATCTTTTTAACTGAAATATTTTCAAGTCCAATTATGTCAGTATTATATAGAGAATAATTTTTATTGACTCTGAGGATTAAAATAAACAACAGACTCAGCAGTGCTAGATATTGGTATGACTAAAAAGTATTTTAGCACACAAAAATATTGTCTGTAGCATTTAAAGTAAAATTACCAAACTTTGTATTGAGAGAGAGAAAAGCAGAATCTTATTTAGTGTTGAAATTTGGTGCCAACAAACCAAGGTAATTTAATTACTGGTGTACATAGTATATCTTGACAGCTCTGGTTTGGGAAAATTATAATATGAATATTAACAATCAAAGAGTCTCTGAAAGTGTTAGTGCCATGGTGATGAGATTAGTGAATTGGCCGATACTGTAGCAGAAAGCTGGATTCCAAGGGAATTATCCTTGAATGATACCAGTTGGTGCAATTAAAAGCCACAATTCAGTTGCCATATGGAAAGTGTTAGGCATCCTTATATGGTTTCAAAGCTATGTGCCAGAGGTTAAATTGACATATGAAGAAAAGCATAAATTAAATATTTTGTGTTATGAAATTAAAAGTTGACTTTGCTTGAGCCATATGGAGGAGGTAGATGGAAGACTGTCTGTATTTCATCAGGGCTTGTTTTATAGGTGTTTCAGATTTAATGTGGTGCACTTTTAATTTGGCATGTTGATTGGAAAGTCGAATGGCCCGTGAAGTTTCTGCAAACAGTCTCATTAAAGGAACTTTTTTTGATCTCTAACAGCCCTCTTTCTCCCACCCCCACTAAAGTGGAGTTACTTAGGTTGGTATTTGTAAGAAGAAAGCATATGCTCTGTAGTAGCTGGGTCAAGTCCTCATCTGTGTCCCTTGGGCTACTGATAGTCCCTGTTGGCTTAGTGAAGCCTTAATTCTACTGAATGAGGTGGCCTTGGTTATGGAGCATATTTTCTTCTGTAAACCGGGATGAAAAGTAACAACAATACATTATATTCTTTAATGTCTTAAATGTAAACAATGCAGTCCAGACTTCACATTAAAACTTTGGTTATAACAAAAATGGGACATTTGAAGCACATGATTGTCGACATATGGGAGTGTTCTTTACAGCAGCATTCATTAACAGAAGGGTTTTCTGTAGGTTTTGAGATCTGTAATAAGACCCAGGAGGAGCTCAGTAAGTGGCTATTTGTATGCACCCTTCAGAAGAAGATCTTAGTTGGCTTTTATGGTTTCTTTTGAGTTGAGTTATGAACAGAGGAAAGAGAAGTCTCCTGAGTATTGAAACTTTGTAGGAGTTAGTTTTTCCAAAGTTGGGGAAATAATTGTTCGGTGATGATATTTAAATGAGAATGGAACATTGCTCCCAGTGCTGCAGATGTTGGCCTTTATAGAAATCCTTGCAGACGGATTTTGCTTCTTGAATGTCAGCATCAAACCCTGGTTGGAAAGCAAATGGTAGATGTTCAGATGTACAAAATACTTGAAGTATTTTTGGGTTTTTTTTGTAATGGAACCACTCTTCTTCATATACCAGTTACTCTGAATACTTGTGGGTTTCCAAACTATGTGATATTTATAGATATCTTTTCATGGAAAGTGAGGTAAAGTTTTAGTTAAAAAATTAATGTGAAGGAATGGTCAAATATACTTTCTCTGTGAATTTATTTAGTCATATCTGCCAACATTGGCAGCAAAACTAAGCCTGTATTTACTCCTACAGAGTAACTACAGCTATGGGAGACAGAGTTGGACTGTATTCCATTCAAGAATTATTAACCAAGTTCCAAATGCAAAATCTTCATTGTGTCTGATTTTTGAGCCAGCAAAGCATGTTTGTATTGCAATATCTCATGACATTTCTCTTGCAGTGGTGGAAGGCCAGTGGTGTTAGCTGTGATGAAAGGGCTGTGCTGGCTTTTAGTGTAAGCTAAGAGGAAGGGGAAATGATTTGTGTACCTCCAACCACTGGTCCCCTGGTTTCTCTGTGAGGTGTACAGTTGTACAGGGCATTCACTTTTTGTAGGCTTCTGGATTTATTGTCATCAGAGCAATAT
This sequence comes from Eulacestoma nigropectus, assembly GCA_013397775.1. Lineage (NCBI taxonomy): Eukaryota > Metazoa > Chordata > Aves > Passeriformes > Eulacestoma > Eulacestoma nigropectus. The sequence continues at coordinate 2,544,808 of VZTE01005381.1, read as the reverse complement.
GGCATGTATTTTGTCTTCTAATTTGAAGAATTACAAGGGCACTTCTGAACATGTGGGACATCCTTTTTTGAGTTGGAAAGTCCTGTATAGTTAGTGTATTCCATATAGACTGCTGCCATGTATCCTCATGTCCACTGTTTAATAAGGACTGATCCATTGGCTTGCCATTGGACTTGGCTTTCCAACAGGCTTCTGCCTGTAAGTAAGTGGTCAGCTAGATTCCCTAATCTCTACATGTTTGTGTCTCACATGACCTGATAGGTGGCCATCGTACATCAGGAATACCTCTGGTTTAGTCATAGAGAATCTAATTGTTTAAGGAAGGGGGTGCTTCTTTTGGGGACATCCTGTAGCACTTGAGAAAAGGTGGCTGAGAGGGGACCTCATCAATGTCCATCAGTATCTGAAGGGAGGGTGTCAAGAGGCTGGAGCCAGGCTCTGCTTGGTGGTGCCAAATAATAGAAGAGGCAATGGGAAGAAATTGATGCACAGAAATTTCCACCTGAACATGAGGAAGAACTTCTTTCCTGTGCAGTGACCGAGCATTGGAACAGATTGTCCAGAGAGGCTGTGGAGTCTCCCTCCACTGGAGAGATTCAAGAACCGTGCGGACACAATCCTGTGCCCTGTGCTCTGGGGTGGCCCTGCTGGAGCAGGGAGGTTGGACCAGATGACCCACTGTGGTCCCTTCCAGCCTGCACCACTCTGTGATTCTGTGGTTTGGCCTATTGCATATTATAAGGCAACAAATGATCCTATTGTTTTGGTCTGTAAAAATTCTGGTGGTGTAAATCATTTTGCTCCTCAGGTGACCAGATGGTGGCCACAGGAGATTGAAATGCCATTAGTGCCTGAGAAGCTCCTCAATGACCAAGAAGAGCCCTGTAAAAATACACCTAAGGGGTCCTACCAGACACTAACCCCTCAGCAGGGGGAACAAAAGACCCTGTGGCTCCTTGGTTCAAACCAAAGTCCCTCCCAAACATACATGAGAAGTAGTTGTTCCTTACACCTAAGGCTGTTGTTAATGAAATTTAATACTTGTGAACAAGGCTTATCAGGCAAGCAATTTTTCTGCTTTTTGTCAAAGCCCTGATAGTTTGGTAATTTTGTCCAATAACCCTTCTCAATCTGACAATTCAGTGGACTCTGGAACCCCTTGAGTTGACTGTGATGGGGGGTGAGTGTCTCGATTACACCTTGAAAAAGGAAATCTACCAGTCTTGCTTTCAGTTTTGATGAGTTTGGATTTAAATGCAGGTTCAGTGGCTCTCGTTTCTTGTATCATTTGCAATACGAATGCCTTGAGAATATGAGATCCTCCCTTAAGTGTGGGAGATCAGTTATGTTTTGAGGAAAATTTGCAGCAGAGAATTTTTAAGGTGCCTGGAGTATTCAGCCATATATCCTTGGACTTCTGACTAACAAATGCGGGCAGTGTGTGTTGCTTTAGCTCAGAGGCGGATTGGCATGTGGTCAGAACAGTCTGTGCACTGTCCATCCAGAGAAATACTTTGTATTTTGCGATTAGGGTGGAATTTAATGCATTTGGGGGTATTACTGTGGCAGCTTTAAAGGGATTAAGTATATTGAGGTTCCTATTAAAGTATAACATTGTGATTCAAGATCTGTGAAAGAAAATCATGCATGGGTGTTTGATCTTGGGGTGCAGCCACACATGCTGTGAGGCATAAAATAAGGGGATAGACTCAGTAGGGAAGTGACAGAACAAAGTACCGTCTTGCAGGAGAAATGGGATTTGGGAGCAGCCTCGGATCTTTTGATCCATACTCTGATGCGAATGATGAGTGGTATGGAGGTGACAGATTTGTCTTGGGGGAGGAAGGAGAACGGTGGGTAGTGTGTCACATTGCCCTCGGAGATAGTTTGCTGTCTGATTCCCCAGAGATTTGATAGTGGTAGGTAAGGACTAAGCTGCTTCTTGTCCTATCTTAAAAATCTTCTATAGTTCCAGGACAGTTAGTTTCAGGAGAGTTAGGTAAAGAAGGTAGTAGCTGTAAGGCTAAGCCTTGTGCGTTAAGTGCATAGAAAGAACAAATGCCTGTTTGGGGGAGTGGGAGTTTTCTCTGGGCATAGTGTCCCAGTCCTGAGCTCACAGAATAACAAGCAGTCTCTGTATTGCGTAAGATGCTGCGGTTAAGCCTGTATCAGTGTTCCTGTAATAAACTACTCTTTTTGAAACAATAAATAATAATTTTACCTGTGAACTTTCCAAGTCTCTCTCTGTTCATGTAGTGTACGTGTGTATACACTGTGGACACTCATTCCGCTGTAAAGAGAGAACATCACAGTTTAGCAAACAGAATATCTGTCATTCCAGCTGAGCAAAGGTCTAAGGCAATAACCCAAAATATCCTGGAAGAAATTCTAAAAAGCATTGAAGAAATCAATCGTCTGATCCTAGAGGAAGGTCTTTGATGTAATCCGGGTAAGTTTATACTGGGAGCCTGCCTATTTATGGTCAGCCATAGACTTTCTATATGAAAAGTGGATCAAATAATTTCATAAGCTCCTGCTGTAAAAAAAGATGGTTGATAATTTTCTAAAGTGTACACACTGTTTAAATGTAGATTGTGGCTTTTAGCAGAAGCCCAGGTGGGGAGGAAAGGCTTTTCAAAACAAGTACCTACAGGAAAATAAATAATACTTTGATATTTTTTCCCATGGAAAAACTGTGCCTCATTTAGCCATCCCGAATATTTAATTTTATTTTGAGGATAAACTTCATAGGTTATCTTAGTTAAAGCCACTTTTATTTATGCAAAACTTATGTGCAAGGTCTTGTTCCTGATGTGGATGTATGTGTAAAAGGAGTTATTTTGAATACCATAAATAAATTACGTTTAGATGTATATTTTTAACTAACTTAGTGCAGTTAGGTAAGACGGTTTTTATCATTTTTAAAAATTCTGCATTATTTCTGTTATGCTTTGATGCAAAAGTCCTGCTGTACTAGAGGGGAAACTTCTCATTGCTTTCAGTGGTTTTTTTATTGGGTTCTCTGCCACATCAGTGGAAGATGGGGGAAGGTTCAAGAGACTAATATTCTTTTAATCTGGCAGCTACATTGCTGGTGTAATGGCAGTGTATTTTCTCCTGCAGATGCAGTTTATCTGATCATTTTATGACAGGTTCACAAAAGTTTTTCCCAGCTGTACTGCCACTTAAATTCCCATTTGTAATTAGCAATGTAATTTTCCATATAGGTTTAAAAAGCATGTTTTGAAAGAGGCTATTCCCACAGCACTGCTTAATACCCATTAAAATGCCACATTTTTATTGTATGAAGGTGTTTTTTTATCTAATTAGGTTGGTTTGTTAAAGTATTGAACCACAGTCTCATTCTTTTTTTTTTTTTTCTTTCTTCTACTCTGAGGCTGTTTTCGATCATTTATTTATGACTAATAGGAAGCACACAAAATCTTTAACTCTGGACTAATGCACAGCATAAAGAAGTAAATGAGATCTCTTTCTGTGTGCTATTGTACAGGGCTTTACTTTGAAAAGACAGTTGCTCTTGGACTACAACATGGTGATATATAACAGAAAAGAAAGAGTAAAACCCCAACATTTGGAAAGGAAGTATTGTATTCATTGATGCTATATAGACTTCACTGGAATTTGGTCATTAACCTTACCATGGCATTCTTTTCCAGATGTGGTGTTTGATTTCTTTTTTTTTAAATGCCATTTAAGAAAAAAAAAAAAAGAAATAGTTTTGTGAGAACTGTGCTATGAAATTCAAAAGTAAGGCACGTTGAAGTAGCTCTGTGTCCTTCGGCATTTGCTGCTATCCAGGAGGGACTAGCTAGACTGCAGCATGCAGGTGTTGCTTGTGCTTATTCATTAAACATACATGTGCTGTTTAAATACAGAACAAGCCTCTGCTAAAACACTCTATCCTTAATCTATGGCCACCTCTGATTTTCCCCATTTTGGAAAGACAGAAACCAAAGGCACTGCAGTGGGGAAGCCTCCTCGATTTGTCAGTAATTGAATAACAGACAATGGGTAATGTCCTGTGGGAGAAGCAAAAAGGCTGTGAGGACCCTTAGTAGCTCTGCAAGAGTAATCTGACCCTCCTCCTGTGTTTCTGATGGCAACACTGGCAGTCCTGTCTCCTCAAAAATGAGGGGAATTTCACCACTACTGGGGAAAGTAGGAGAGCTTGTCAAACACAGAAGACCAGAATGGTTAGATGAGAAAAATGCTAATGACGTGCCTTTAGGGGTATGTTTTAAAAAAGGAAAGAGTCCTGGCCTAGCGTAGAGTCTGAGTGTCTCCTAATATCAGCAGGAACCCTATCCAAAGGCAGGGTGAGGTTCGTTCCTTTCACACTCTGAACTGACATGGGCTCTAGTCAAGATCATCTGCTATTGCACATCAATTCCAATATCCAGTAGTATGAGGATTGGGTAGCCACTGCTGCCTTCAGTTAGAGACTCTTCTGAGAGGCACTACAGCCTGAGAGACCTGCCAGATCAGGGGGTGGATGTGCTTTAATTTGGGCTGGCACAGCTCACTGATGCTAGCGGGCTGGGTGTTAATAGCTGATGGCAGGAGCTGGGTGGAGGGAGCTAACTTTGCTAGAAATGCCTTCTGATGTTCAGTCTTATCTGTGTGTAAATGGGAGAGCAAAAACCCCATGGGTTACCTGGACTTAGCCATCCACAGCTAAGAATCTTCCTTCTCCTGACAAAGTGATCAGCAGGATTCTGTGTCATGCCTGGCTGCATTCCAAACTCTGTTGTAAGCCTCGTGCAGCACTGGTTTGCAGTGGCCCTTCTTGTAGGGTGATGCCTTCCCTCTGTGTCAGCACTGCTGTGGCCAGGTAGAGTGGCCTTTCCTCTGCTGACCAAGGTCTGCTTACGGCTGGGTTTCCCCAAACTTCACTTGTCTGCTGGAACTGCCTGCCTGTGTTGTACAGAGAGGGAAATGGTACATGCTTTGCCACACAGTTTTGTGACTGTGCTGTTGATAGGAGAGAATTTGGAGTGAGTGATCTTTGTGGAATATAAAGGGTTAAGTTGTTGAAGTTACCCAGGCGCCAATCCACTGGCACACCGCAGGTGATCTCGGAGTGAATGTTGTTTAAAGCGCCTGTCCCACGGTTTCACAAATGTGCTCTGACCAGAGGATGTTTTTCTAACTTCAAAGGGCTTCTCAGGCTGGCTCGGTGCCTCACAGACTGAGTCCACAATTCCTCTCTGCTCATGATGTGTTCTAACCATGTGTGATTTTTTTGCTATGTGATGTTTTCTTAAAGAGGCATTGACCTGTGTTCAAGCGAAACTTGCTCTTAAGCTTGTAAACACAAACTTGTCGTGTGGGCAGTTTTCATCTTAACTTGATGTGTGTATTTTTTTTTTTAAGAGCAAGAATAGATATCAAAAGGAGGGATAATTTATAGGAAAAGAAAAAAAAAAAAGAAATAAACTTGTAGCAGCCTTTTGAGTTGCACCATCCAGAGTCTTTTCCTGGAAGATCAAAGTGTGTGTCCTTTGCTGGCCATAAGGAGAAGAGCGTGTTCCCACCTCGGCACTGTGAGTGTTACAGTGGGTACTTTGTCTGAAATGTGCCTCTGCACAAGGAGAGTGCAAGGGGAGAAGCAAGGCAAAGAGCAGTAGAAAGCAGAAAGAACTTAGGCCACTTGTGAGTGACCTGATTTTTTTCTTTTCTTCTCTCCTTCTTTAACAATATTATATTAAATTAAACTTTTAGGAACATGTTTGTATGTTTTTTAAATATTTCAGCGTTTTTTTTCTTCTGTAGTACTTTGTAGTGTAGTTTTTTGAGGGGGACTGCATTTGGTTTTTAACAATGAGAGTTAGAAATGGTTGAGATTTTGTAAGCCAAATCCTTTCACTTTTGAAGTTCAGTAACTCTCTGTTAATTCTGCTGAGAGCAGGATTAGGTCCTGAAACAGCTTCTGAGGTACACTCTGCTATAGCAGCTGTGGTTGTGGACCCAGGAAGGTCTAGTTAGTGTTAACAAAGCTGCACTGGTGGATACTGTTTTTTGCAATGCTTTTTGTGTTTATTAAGGCTGGAAGAAGTAGGCTAGTTTGAGGTTTTAAGGTAATAATTCTTAGTTTACTGGTGTTGCTATTATGGATGTTTTTGAGTCCAGTAAAAAAAAAACAAAAAACAAAAACAAAACAAAAAAAACCAAACAAACTAAAATCACAGCAGCAAAACAAACCCTTTCTTCAAAGAAACCAATACCTTATAAGCCAGACCATAATACTTTCTGTTTGGCGAGGAATTAAGAAGTATCATCTGCTGTGGGAGTAAAACATCACACTGTGAATGGCATGCCGTGACCAATATATCTCAGCTGTGCAATGAAGTTTTGCTCCTCGTGAGTAACAGTACTGCAAACGAGCACTACTATTTATTGCAGCTTTCAAATGCATCTTGATCCCAAGGTCCTCATCCAGATGAGATCCTGGAGAAGTTAGTGATGTCTAGGACCTAAGCCCTAGCAGCAAATAACCTGTGCTACCCTGCCATCCCATGGTTATCAACAGGAACCATCCCACCACATTTGTTTTGGCTGGTTTTAAAGCAGGTGGCCAGAATGAGTTCCTAGTTTCAAAGTCACAGCTGCTGCTTTGAAATTGTGTAAGAAGGGCTTTGGTTTCTTAACACAAAATAACTGAGCTGCTGTTTAGTATTAGAGCATCATTATTCTGGGAAATGCACTCTTCATTTTAAAAATATCTTTCCTATGGAAGTTGAAAGTTTATACCTCATGATTCTAAGGTCAAAGAGCTGAAATGGTTCCTTGTTTGACTGATGATTATAAATACTTAAGAATTTCTCAGTGACTTGAAATGAGTGGAATCTGGAGGTAGTATTAAAATTGATAGCAGTATTAGAAACACAGGATTACTGCAGGGATCTCTTGTGTGTTGGCATTAAGTAAATTAGAGGATTGTTTTGGGCAACTATGATTTAAGATTTTTCTCCTTTAGCTGGATGTCTTTGTGGGAGTTACCCCCAAAACATTAAATGTTTTTCATGAAATTGATTAAAAGATCAAATGGATTTTATACCACCACAGTAATGATGCTGTGATTAAGTAGAAGGAAATGTTCAATTACAAATCCCCATTTTATCTCCTTGTAAAATTTTATTTTAAAATGAGCCATCTTGGGTGACTTTTTCAGTAGCGTCAGCAACAGTGTCAGCAGAACGGTGAATTTGTGTCGCTGGAAGTATAAAGAGAATTCATGAAGGAGTTTGTGTTAAGCATAGTTTTCTTTTTTATATAAAAGGATTCTATTCACTGTGCTTTTTTTTCTTCTTTTGTATTCCTTGCCACCTTATGATATTATAATGTTTTTTGCCTACTTTCAAAATTTCATAGATATATATTTATAAAAAATATATGTCATGTAAGCCTTTTTCTAGTGTAAGAGAAAGTACATTTTATGCAAGGTACAGAGCATGGGGTTTTCTGGGCCTTCAATCTCATTTGATCCTGTCTCACAAGAAATGCATCAAACAGGAATGAGCAAAATGCAATCCCCTTGGATTGGGTGAAAATGTTCTCTTAAGAAAGAAGATGAGAGAGGGCTGGTGAGAGGAAAGGCTTGACCTCTCCTCTGAAAGGATGTCTGAAAAAAGCAAGTGGGCAGAGGAGGGATTGCATCTTCCACTTATGTGGACAGGCTTGGTAAAGGCTGGAAAGGGCAAAATTAGGGTATTGGGGACACATTCAAAGAAATTAGTCCAACTTGCATGCATACAGTGTAACAAAATCATTGACTTGGTTGTTAAGGGGAAGGGATGAGAATGGGCACATCAGAAGTACAGCCAGTACAGATGGGATACCCAAAAATCCTTTTGCTTCCATCATAAAATGATTTTTGTTTGTAATTTTATCTTGTGACTGAAATTCTAGTAGCTCAGTCTGTTGGGAACTGCATGTTCTAGTGCAGCGCTTCTTAGATTTATCCATTTGCACGTGGTGTTGGACCATATTTTATATTCAGGTGTATGTGGCAGAGAGATCCCTACAAGGTTAAAGCTCTCCCTGGTTCAGACACAGGCTCTGATAACAGGATGTCCCTCTCCTAACTGGGCTGCCTGGTGTTGCCCCTTGGGTCTCTGCTTAGTGGTTGAGATTTTCATGGGTAGGATGTCAGTCCTGTTGTACTTAAGGAGATGGGGTAATAGGTTAAACACAGCTTTCTTAAGCTCTCTGGATCACAAGGTAGGTAGGCTTTGAAGTCATCTGAGATTAGCAGACTGGCCGGGCGGCTGGGATGTGAAGCTGGGAGGTGTTTGTGATGTGGGTGGCCAGGGATGGGTAGCCACTGCTGTGGTGCTACTTGGTCTCTGAAACTCTGAATTTATGGTTTAAGAGTGAGATCCAGCAGCCATGTATTCTAGTCCAGATCCTAGCTTCATGTGTATGTCTTTTCTAAAGTTGCTCATATCTTCACAGAGACCCAAAATAGCTAAACACTTGCCACTCATTTAGTCTCATTTATCTTCTTTTAGAACCTACTAGTTTTATCCACTTTTTCCCGCTTCCCCACCAGAGAAATATTTATAGTTCATGAAGAACTTCAGTGCCAGCGGTACTCTTAATTCATTGTTTTTTTTATGAACAAGCCAGGTATTTATCACTCACTTTCCTGAGCAAAGTAAGAATGAAAAAGAATGTTTGAATTCTCCTTGAAGTTTATATAATCTCCCCTTGCAAAATAGCCCAACCTCTTACATTGTTTCTTTTGATCTACAGTAATCTTCCTAAAATGTTTCAGAAAGGGGCCTTTCTGAACTGTCCAGCTCTTGTTACAATCCAGTGGCTCGAGAAGTCTAATTCTAAAAAGTTTGTATTAATCAAAGCAGTTCTGACATACAGAGAGAAAAGACATTTTACATCGCACTCATCTGAACGAGACTTTGGACAAGCTTGTAGAAAGTGGTAAGAGGGACGTGTCTTTCGTGTATGAGCTGAATCTCCACTCTCATGGAGGCCTGTCCAAGGATATGTGCATTCTGGTGATGTGGACTTCCTGCTATTTGCTGTACCTTGCTCTTGGTGATGCTTATAAAGTCAGGGCAAGATTAATAGGAATGTAGTGACAGAGGGTATGGCTGGCACATGTATAAATCATAACAGGTATACAGTACAGCATGAGGAGAATGCCAGACTTTCACCACTGTTACTAAATGGACTACGCAAACGTAACTAAAGGGGGAACGGAAAGGTTTGTTCAAAGATCGACTGAAGACAAGATCTGATGCACCTGTTAGACTGGAAGCTTTGCAAGGAGATGAGTTTTTTTCTGGTGTTTGCTTGAATAATGAAATTGCCCTCTCCTGAAGGTTATTCTCTGGAGCAGCAGAGTTTGTACATGAGTGAAATGCATGTCAAAATGTTTACAAAGAACTCAAGTGGGGTGGTGAGTCAAAGCAGTAGGCTTTTCTTTGCACCGGCTTTGTAATGGAGAGCCTTATAATGAGGGTGAACTATTGCCTCCGATTCCGGTGGGCCTTTGTGCTATCTGGAGCACAAAGTGGAGCAGGTTTACAGGTTAATTGACACCTCTTCCCTCCTCCTTTGGTGCTGGCTGTGAAGCATCACCCACGGTCATGTTTAGAAATGGTGACTGATGGTTAGTGATGGTACTCCCAAGCTTTTTAGTTGGTGCTGCTAAATTCTCTGCTGCGAATGTCATTTGTTCTTTTAAACAATAGAGAGCACGGCTAAATATATGGTGCTGAAGAGGCACTTATTGTCCTGTCAGCCTGGCAGCAGTGAACACACCCCCAGAGCTGCGTGTTGCAGCCAGGAACATCCCAGTCTGTAGCTTCCCTGCTCCCCATTCCTTGTAAATATGAAGAGAATTCAGAAATATTCTGCCTGTCTAAAGAGGATTTTATGGCATCTCAAACCCTATTATTATGTATTTAAGGATGATTTCTCTGAATATTGAATCATAAGGATGGTTTTAATCTAGCAGCTCTGTGGTTTTACAGAATTTGGTCGGTCTGGCTGGAATCAGGGTATTTTAGTCTGTGTCTTGGATATGGGCATTTGTTGTTGTTTTCGGGTTTTTTCCCCCTCTCTCTTTGGACACTGAAAGCTTTCTTTACCACTTATTGCCCACAGATCACACCTTCTCAGTAGTTGCCCTGTGTTTCTTTCTTTCCCTCCCAGTTGCTCAGGCCTCAACACTGTATGTGTTAGATGCTTCTATTTTAACAACTATTACCTTTTCCTTAGCTTGATTTAAATGCTACGTTCTTCAGAAACTGAATCTTGGGGGAGAAACAAAGCCACGTGGTGGTCTAATTACCAGGGTGTGAATTTGGTGTGTAGCACCAAGAATCCTTTCCAATCCTGTGTTGTCTGGCACACCAAACTAACATTTGAGGCAAGTACACACCATTTCTACTGAATAACCATGCCTTGCTATACCATAGCCACTGTACAGATGGCTAACAAAAAGCATGTGTAGCATATACATATTTTTGGAGCTTAAAGAATTTCTCCTCAAATCTGCTTCCTTACTTGCCTGGTTGTGAGTGGAAAGACAGTGGAGCATAGCCCAGCTCATGAACAGAATCATTTCAGGAAGAGGACAGTGCAGAGGCAGTGCTTGGTGCCTTCCTTGAGGCAGAGTGGAAATTGGAAAGGAAACTGTGATTCAGTGGATCATAGTAATCTCTCAGACAGCTCCAGGGCAGTGCAGCTCTCAGCTGCTGCCTTGCTCGCAGTGGATTATAAGGTCATAATACAGCCCACTATGCTGAAGCAGAAAAGCAGTAAATTCATCCTCAGGAACTGCTTTATGTTGTCTAGAAATGAAGAATTCCTCTGTAAGAATGTAATACTTTTTATCCAACTTCCCAATTCCCATGCTTCAGCAGTATGTTTATCTTCACCGTTTTCACGCTATGAGCAGAGGAAGGCCAAGAAACTTGTATAAAGAACTTCGTTTGCAGCCAGCGATATGTGCACTGTAGCATCCTATAAAGTTAACAGGGATTAAGGTGAATAACCATGTGAGCAAGGGAGGCATCCCATCAGGAAACATACCTGTTTCTGTGTAGCAACTAAAGAAGTACTATCTACAGAGTTTGAATCAAAGGCTTGGACGGCTAAACAAAGCTAATCCCCAAAGATGTACTATTAAACTCATTTCCTGTGTATGGAACAAATATTGTAGGAGTTTTGAAAAGCATTTTCCAGCCATTGTTCAGAGAGGAGTTGGGGTGTGAGCTATAAAACTCAGATCTGGGTTCAGACTTTCCCCATATTTGTGGTTGGGTTTGAGCCTGTGTCTAGTTAGCAGGGATATAAATATTAAAATTCACCCATGTGGCTTGAAAGATGTTCTCTGCTAGTAGTGCAAGTCTCACTTTTTCAGTATGTCTTTTTGTTTTAGAAAATATTTCTTTGTGCTGGGGTCAGATGTTTTCTTTTACTAGGCAAATTCTGAATATTCAGGCAAAGATGGACAACTTGACTAGGTCTAGTTGAGCTGAAAATGTAGCATTAATTGCCTATAAAAAATAATGTTTCTCTCATATATTCTCTTGAAGTGAAAACTTGTAAGTTCTTAGAGAGAAGGAAGTAAATGTCCTATCATGTTGTCTTTTCAGGAAAGCTTTTCTTTCTTTGCTTCAGTTTGATAGCCTGATACATTTCATTACTCAAGTAATTGAAATTAATTATTAGATGGGAAAGGATTAGACTAAACAATGAATATCCTTGGTTTTGGAGAACATTAAACAGGGAAGAAGAACACTAAGAGTTATGTCCTGAAGTCAGCAGAACCTTAGGAGAAACTCTCACACTGGGTAAAAGCTGTCTGCTCAAATCTGTTAAACTGGATCTGACTCAGCAGTGTGTTTGTAGAGTGGGAGGTTAGGGCTCTAAATTTGAATTCTCATCAGAAGACATGATTTATGAACGGCAGTGAGAATCGCTTACCCCAAAGTGAACAGGACAAATTAGCTGGGCACGGAACATGCTCTCCCCTGGGCTGTCACCCATTGTATCTGTAGCCTGGCGTGTGGCACTTAATGTAATTTCAGACTGGCCTCGCTCTGGGCAGAGGCCGATAATGTGTGAACACGTGTGGTGGTGCTGGGATGGTGGCAGGAGAGTCCATCGAACACTGAGGGTGTCTGCTTTCAGAGGGGTTTTAGTGCTGACTTCTGTGGAGTCAGGCTCTGGCTGTTATCGTTGTGTAGCAGAGAATATTACAGAACCAGCGATCTCAAATGCTTGGCACTTTGTTGTAAATTTAATCTATTTACATATTTCCTGTGCCACTGTACAAACAAACCAGTGGGCAGAGTCCTGAAACCATTTTCTCAGGCCAAGTTCCAATTGATACCAAAGAGGTCAGAATTGAAAGTAATCACTTGTTTAGAAGCATTTGAATGTGACCTTTAGAGAAATAATTTTCTTTTGCTGACTTTTTGTGCCCCTCATAAGAGAATTATTGAAAATCAGTAGGAAATTTCAATGAGTGCAGGCTACAACCCTGGTTGAGTTGTTATTTGCTGTTCATTTTAGAGTATTGCAGGGGACATAACTTCTCAGAAACTAGCATGGATCTAAAGTATTGTTACTCTGCCCTCTCCTTCATTCCTTGCTGAATTCTGCTCATCTTGGCCCTATTAGATTTGTGGGTACAAGTGTGTGTGGGGAACTTAGGTGTATTTCAGCATGGATGCTGAGGCCAGTCCATGTCTGGTAGTGTGCACAGGCAGTGTGCAGTATATGGTTGTCTGCCATCATTCTAATATCCTTTTGTTCCCAGAAAAAAAAGAAACCAAAAAACAAACCAAAACCAAAAAGATAATGGGCAAGCTTGCAGAAATTCAGAGAAGACCTAAGGGTTGTTGAACTAAGAAAACTGAAAGGGAAAATTATTTACTGCTTCTTTATATAGGGAAGCTGGTAAGACCGTTTGTTATAGACATAGAGTGAAAGAATAAAAAGTGCTTTTATTTATCAGTAATTTATGTGCTTACTTGTGCAGACTTTTATTGTGATATAGAGTGTTTGCATAGCAGCTGTTGTAGAATACCTCTTGCAATCTGTTTCCATACATAAACATGCCAGTAAATACTGACGTAAAGACTAAAGGAGAATTTAGTCTGTATTGTTTGATGCCTAAAAAAAAGTTACTCAGATCTGTGAAGGAGAATGATGAGGAATAACAGTGGGACTTGGGGGAAAATTAGGGTGTAAAGACATGCCAGTAGCAGTCTGCTTGAGTGTGGAATAATTATTGGAAAGTGGTGCAGGTTTTATTTCCACTCAGAATTGTTAAAGCTGCACAGTTTACATATCTTGACTTTCTCAAATATGTAATGGAAAAGGGTCTTCAAAGTTGAGTTCATTGAACTCTGTCCATTTCTCTTTCTTCTACTGAAAATATAGAATAATTCTGTGTATCTATGCCAGCAAAATTGAGATGTATGGGATTTTTCTTGCTTTCAATAATTATCTTGTACACGATACCATTTGACATAGAAGTGTTGTTACTTCAGGCATGGCTTTAGCAGTTTATGCTGACAGCAGTTAGTTGTAACTCAGAACTCTGTCCTTTATAAAGATTAATGATCCTTGAAATAATAAATGTATTGGAAATGCCAACCCTGGAAGTTGTTTTCAATTCATAAATAGAATTGTTTGTGTAAGAGCAGACATCTTCGCCTGTTATTTCCTGTCATGGAGTAGTAAGGTTTCAATATCTCAAAGGTATTATTGGAGAGAAAAAAATCCCTTCAATGAGGAATATATGTGTTGGGAAGGGCAGGAAGAGGGTGATGACAAGCCATTTTGCAATATCACATTTGCTTATGGCTTATGGGGAGTGCTGCAAAGAGCTTGAAGCTTTTAACACATCTGAGAATTGTTGACTTTTATTCTGGTTGCCATCATTCAGTAGGCAGAAATCAGCCCAGCAGGCACAGGGACCAAGAGCTTGGCTTTTGTGGGTGGGCATTGTTGCAGGGGAGAACCAGTAACTTAAAATAAGTTTGTTACAATATAGTCCTAACAGTAAATTAATCATGACATTAAGAGGGAGTGTATGCATAGACATTACTTCACAAAGTTGTCATAAATTTTGCTCTTGCCATATTTTAATTTCCAAGGCTTTTGAATCTCAGACAAGGTGCTATAGATGTAGTTATTGAATTCTGCAGAAATATTTTTATTGGATAAGACATTGCTTGATGATGTAGCTGTGAAAGGCAAATTCAGAGACTAGCAAAAGGCCCTTTATCCATGCATTTAGGAGGAAAAATACCATTTTGTAACACTCACTTATTGAAATACTTGTTTTAAGTTTGCCTTCTTTTTCCTGAATGTATGCATATATACGTAGTCCCAGTTTTGACAATGTGGGGTTTATTCTCTTTGTTACTGGGTCATCAATAACATTGTCACCAATGACACACAACTGAAAACACAGCTTTGGAAATAGTGGTTTTTGCTCTCGTGGCGCAGAAGACACTTACTACTGTAGAGTCACCTGAGAAGATGCTGCCCTTTTCCAGCTTTTTTGAATACTCTTGAGAGAAGACATTGGATAGGATATAAAGGAAATAAAAAATTAAAAATTTTACACAGTGTATTTCTTTCAGTGTGAAAGTGAATGTAGGTGGAGGCTGAGTTAGACTAAATATTGCTGAGAAAACAGTATCTAGTTCTGTGCTTTTCCAAGGTTTTTCCTTCGTGTGCCTTGAAAGGGAAAGCCATGTTCTCTGCACCTTTCTGTACCAAAACATATGTTGCTAATTATTTGGTTTCTTCTAGGGGCTGTTCTTTTGGATGATGGTTTGCCATTCCCTTTAAGTGTATAGGGACAGCCAGTGTCAGAGGAAGCTTGAAATACATTGTCTGCACTGAGGATATTTTGGCAACCAGGCAAAGAATGGAATGACAATGCCGGGAGAGTTAAACTCCCCTCATCCCATCTTATCTACATAGCAAACTGTGCCTGGTTAGGGTGGAGATCTCAGGATCAAGTGCCTCGGAGGCTGATATGGGAGTTTGGTTGCAGTTTTGGGGCAGATGGTCTCTGGATAAGTGAGGTGATGGACACACCAATAACTGGCTGCTCCATGGAGTTCTGTCTGCATTCCCCTATACCCCACAGTAAACACAAGGTAATTTGAGGCAGCTTATGCCTTTATTTACCCCAGTGGAAGTGTTGACATGAGCTATTACTGTGGAATGCCTGCCATGTAGCCATACTCTCAGATGTCCTAATGTTAAGAAACTAGCCTGAAGCACTTTGCTGAGGTTCATCCAGTAAGATTTCATAGCTTAGTCATTTGCTCCATAAACCATGATAGCAGAGCTGTATCAGATGGCAAGGTCCTACGGCTTCTAGCTTCAAACAAAATTTAAGAGTTGTTTTGAGTTTAATTTGATGCAATAATAATTTATATAGTGTAAACCCACTAGATATATCTCCTGTTGCTGGAATTAATCAGGCAAAAGTTTTGTATGTAAAATTCTCCTCTTCATCTTTCTTTTAAAAACACAAGCTCGCTCCTGGTTCCTGTTTAGCAGCACTGGTTAAATGAAGTCCTTTGCTTTAAACAGGTGTAGGCCACTGTCCTGCCCTGCCAGCCTACCTCGGTCACAGCTTGGAGAGCCAGGGCTTGGCCTGTCTGCTCAAACTGCCAGTTGTGTGTTGCAGGCACTTACTTAACAGAAACTGGAAGTGAAATCCCTATTTCATTCAACATTGGCCACCTGTTGGATAATAGCTTTCAGCCACCATTGGACTGGGCTGAATTTGGAACAGCAGCCTGTTATTGAAAGACACCACTTTTCTTTCTGATCTGCTGAGCCAGCTCGTCCTCCAGCAGTGTTTGAAAAAATGTGAGGGGTGGGTAAGAACATGAAATTTTCCTCCTGCTTCAAATGTGTTTGCCTGCGACGCTTTCTCACACGAGCTGTTTAAGTCTTCAGTTCACTGTTCAGTCTGTTGGTCTCAGGTGCCATTTGGCTTCAATTTCTGTGCAAAGTTTTTGGAAACCAGAGATGATTTGGAAAGAGACAAAACTCTTGTCCTGTAAGATCCTTCCTGAAGCAGGCAAAATGTTTCCTTTCTTGTAAGGAGCAAGTGAGTGTTCAGAGCCCTTGAGAGCCAGCTTTGTTCCTCGCTCCCTGCTCTTGACACGCACGACTCAGGACACTTCTGCCAAGAGTTTTACTTGCATTTATGTTAGTGGAAATATCCTCGATAAGAAGGAGTTGTTGTTGAAGTCTTGTGGCTTCAACTGTGAAGGATTTAAAATTTTTTTGCATGGAGACTGCTGATCCATTTGTTGCTATAGAAAAATATGAGTGAAAGTTTATCTTTTCCTTTGAGATGTATGGCACTAGCTCTGGAATTGCCTCCAAGTTTACAAAATGAGTCTGTGGTTTAGACCTCTCCGATAAACATTTTGTTGTTGCTGCAAAGTTGGATCAGATTTTTGTTGTCATAATGGTTGGTGCACTTGGCAGCTTGCATTTTAAATAATTAGGAGATAAAATTGGACTGTCCTGGAAATCCAGCATGTCTGGTATTTTCTTGCTTTACTCAGTAATGTTTTTAATCCCCCTTTTAACTTTGAAGACTAATGTAAGGCAGTTAAGAACTGAGGGTTGATAATTTTTTTGTCATTTTTGAAACCTAGATCCAAGCCAGCTTCTCTTGCAATATTTCAGCCTCAGCCTCCCAGGACACTTTGAGATAAATCAGTGTCTTTATCAAAAGAAGTAGGCCTTTTGTGATGGTAGCAATGTAACATTAAATATTCATTCTAATTTGCAGAGTTGAGGCAATTATTCTGAGGTTCCCAATAAAGTTTACTTTGGAATTTGAAGCTTTGAAAATATGTTGCTTGCTTAATTTCAATTATCAGTAGCCAGTGATGGAGTTTAGTTCTCAGATGCATCAGAATTGAGATGTTTTGAATGGCAGACATTTAGGTACTGAGGGTTTGGTTTTTTGTCTTTTTTTTTTTTTTCTTTTAACCCTCTTCTTTTTGTTGCCCACAGTGCCATGGGAATGGTGAGGGAGGAAGCAAAAGATAAGGTTAAATTGGGAAACAAGCTTCCACCTTAAGGAATCTTTGCTGTGTGAAAAGTATACGTTGAAAATATTCTATATATATAATTTTGAATCCAGTCACATTGGGGAAAAGGATGCTCACTTGCAATATTGTTCTGCGCCTTTTAGGAGCTGTTGGTTCCAGTTCTGGCCTAGAAGCGGATTCATTTTAGCAGCTGGAGGACTAATTCTCTGTATCGTTAGCATCATATTCTTAAAAAAACAAACAAAAACCAACGAACGTAGTCTAACTGACCATAATTCCACAAATATTCCCTGCATTCAACAGAGGATTAACAAGACGAAAGTTGTAGGATGTGGCTCAGGCTGTATCTGCTATATCCAGGCTTGGGAAAGGAAGTGCATTTTGGAATTAAGAAATACAGACTGCAAGCATCAGAGTCTAACTCATATGTAGATTTCTTTTTTTAATTGTTGTCTTGATTTTACTGAATTAACTTCTTTAGCCCAGAATATATCATGTGAGGAAGGGGAACTAGAAGCTAGTTATATAGCTGCAAATACTTCCAAGAAAACATTTTTTGTTAACAGTCTACCAAATATGCCACAGGAGGACAGCTGTGGCACCTGCTCTCACTTCGCATTCCTGTAGGTGTCTTCAAACAGAAAGCACAGAAATTCAGGGACTTTGAATTCAACTTGTTTCCTTTGTACTGATGGTCCCTCAGGTGCAGAATTGAACATGGCACCTTGCTCTTGTCTGAGCTGAGCCTATTCTGAGGATAAATTGGCTACTCAATCTGCTTTCTTTCTAAGGGTCTAAATTCACTTTATAGTTTTTACAGTTGATTTTCTGTAAAGATTGGGCCTCTCAATTTTTTCCTCTGGGCAGCATATGGGAGGGCATCCAGATGCATAGGCAACTGGCAAAGCAATTTTGTTCTGCTGCTGGTGGCCTTGATTAATTATGTCCTGATAATTTAGCTGATCCATTTGTGGATGCAGTGTTTGGGGAATAAAGTAACTGGGAATATTGTGAGCCAAGAGCTGGGGCACCTTCTCAAATATGAGTAAGAAAACATATTCTAGCTGGTATCTTCAGAGCAAGTGGGCTCCCTGTTCATGCTTCCTGTGCTTAGGAATACGCAATTTTTAATGGTGAAAATAGAAGCTTTAAAAAAACCCCACTGAAATTTGAATAGTAAAGCTATATACATAAAATCAAGCTGTTTCCTTGTGGAATGTGACTTATGGAGAGGAACACCCAAGTTTTAAACTTCCTCTTTCAAAATTTATGGAAGCCTTAGAAACTTTCCTTTTTTTTTTTCCCCCTTTTTTTTTTTTCTCCTGTTTTTAATATGTCAGAATCTGTTTCAGGATTTAACTTTTTTTTTAAACACATATTACAAAGTATGTTTCACAACTTGATTTAATGTAGCTTCCATGTGTCTTGAATACAATAGTAACTTCTGAAACCAATATTTCTTTAGAGAGCAGTAAAGTTGTTTCTTCATGACACCAGTAAGTAGTTTTCTTGCCAAGAAGTATATTGTAAGATTTATTAGACTCTCCATTGCCCTCCCCCAAGTAACCCAGATTTTAGCTTCAAGTAAAGCAAACATGTTCAAAAAGTGCTCTTTAACTTTAGGCTAGGCGGATACAAAATAAAATCCTCCAGGGGTACATTACAACTAAAAGATTCACAAGCCCTCCAGGGGGTTTAACTTTTTAAGTAGGCATTTCACAAGTATTTGTTGCATAAACCATTATATGCTCCAGGCTGGGGTTCTTGTAGAAGTTTTTTTTTTTTTTTAATATTTTTAAAATATAAGACATTCAGCAATAAATGTATTTTTGTGAAAAATAATATCTCATCTTTGCTTAGAAGTGATGTTCTGTTCCTCAAAGCATGTGTTTTCTTCATTTAATTTTTAATATCAAATTTTTTGGACTATCATTTTAGTTCACTTAGTACCTTGAGGTGCTGCTGAATGGAAATGGGGGTCATCCATTCTGGTTTACTCCTTTCACTCATTTTTCAAAATCGATTGCTTTTGGTCTACTGCAACTCCATCTTTGGCAGTTGGAAAAATGGATTTTGGAGGCTGCAAAAGTCAGATGACAGCCATTTATATGTTGGTCTTGCATAATTGAGTAGACCAGATGGACTCAAGTGCCTTGGGAAAGAGAATACCAGAGAGAGGAGATGGGGAGCCTTTCAGCTCTAGGAGATCTGGCCTCTCTTTCTGTATCTTTCAGAGACTTCCTTGTAAGCTTGGACAAGTCTTGTTTCTGTATTTTTCTTGTTCATCCTTCCCACAAAGACAATGATCCTTTATTTGTTTCTTTCCGTTTCTAACTCCTGGGCCAGAGCCCCTCTATTCCAGTGCTGCAATGTGCAAACCTGTTTCGACAGCTTTGTTGGGACCTCCAAGTGCTACTGAAATGCAAATGACAAATAAATGTACGAAGAATGGAAAGAAAGTAGTGCAAGACACAAAAAGAGTCCTTTTAAGATTGTAACAGGAAGCAATATAAGAAGTTTAATCCAACTTTGAGTCTTCCAGAAGTGAATGAGGAGCTGTAATTCAAAGAGATTTTGGAATAGAAGCCCTTGAGTATTATAGGCTAGCAAATGACAAGAAAATGTGAGAAAAGGAGTCTTGATTATCTTTTTAGACAACTTGTTAGCTGAAGTGTTGCATTTAAATCAGAATGATGATCAGTTCGAAGTCGAAAGAGTAATAGAAACACTTGTAAGGAGGGAAATGATGTGTCTGTCAGAACAGTGATATTCAAATCATCAGACATAAAGGATAAAGACAGAATACCAAAAGCTTCAGAAAAACAGAAAAGGAATAGAAACCCCAGCAAATTTCTTTCTTTCTAGATCAGAGGCTCTTACACAAGAGAAAGGAGAGCCCTCATACCTGTAAGAATGTCTTCTTGAAAGAGGAGCTGAGGCCTATGTATTGTGTGCATCAGAGTTGAGAGTCATGTAATAGAAAAGCTTAGCTCTTTGATAGACTGGCAGAGTGGTGGGCAGACACTGTCATCTTGTATCCAGAGATATTCTGAGATCCAAATGGAGGAGAGTAATTGCTAGATATTACTGAAGTGAAATAGTACTTGTCTTGAGACTTCAGTGTTGGCAAGGCACTTGATAACACAAACTCTAAAGTGTCACTCCCTATACCTCCATTTCCCAGAAAAGCCTAATTCTGCCTGGTTTTTGCAGGGGCATCCTTTTCTCCAACAGGAGCCCATCAAGCTCTGGCAAGAAGACAGATATGTTTGTTTCTGCCAACCACTGCTTTCAAAAATGTAATCCAAGAACAAGCCTTGCTGCATAAAGTTCAGTGGTGTAGTGTCTGATTGCCCAAGGACTCTGCTTATGCTTGTCTCACACAAAAATTTGAAAACTGTTCATGAGAGAGAAGATTTGCTCAACTATTGATTCATTCCACATGCTGTGTGATTTGTAAGTCATATTTTGCATAAAAGCACTTGGCTGTCACAATCACAGGGACATCAGTAGATAAACTACCTGGCACAATAACCTGGATTTGCACACAGCATAATTACAGCTGGCTTTGGTATGAAATTACTCCTGGTGTGGGCATGTGCTGGTTAGGGAGGAAGAAGGTGGCAGTAGAAAGTTACCATTAACTAGAAATTTTTTTTTTTTTTTTTGGTAAGCAGAAGCATGCTACTTGTGATAAATATCCCTTTTTTCCACATCCTGACTTCTGTACTCTATTTTACCTTTCCTGCACTGGACGAACTAATTATATTAACCGGCTTGTCCTCAATTATTTATTTTCAAGTGTATTTCTCTGTAATTTCTGTAAGTATTTTGATGTCTATTGCAGATCCTCCTTGAGGTCTTAGTGTTCTGTCTCTGTCATTTCCATTTGTATTCTTGCATTTGGACCTGACAAATTATATCCATTTCTGTTGTGGTTTTAGCTGATGCTGGTTTTCCATTTTATGGGCCAAATAAAGTTCTTGGATGCATATGTGCAGTTCCCATTTACTTCAGTCATCTATATATTTTATTTATAGTATTTTTTTTTTCTCCCAGATGCTCAAGATTTCAGCATGAGAGTAGTATCCAAGTGTTGCCATCTCCTGGTCTTCTATGGCCTAAATAAAGTGAAAATGAGCCAATTTTTTTTCATGTTTACACAAACACTTTGAGAGTGAATGTGTGAAAAGGAGAGATTTGTTTCAATGTGCCTGAGGCTTTTATGTCTCATCCTTGTTCATACAACTTGTGCCATTTTTGCAAACTCTAGCTGCATTAATTACGAAGCAAATATGGTTATTAGGAAGCAGTGCTGTTAGTCAAATAATGTGCAGGAAGGAGATAGTTGGCAATAAAAGCTGGTATTGTTTGAACTCTGTGGCATTGAAAATAACTAAAGTGAAATCTAAATTGCATAAATAAAATTGCTACAGGGCCTTTGGGGGCATCATTGTTATAGAGCAGCTCATTCATTGTTCACCTGGGATGGACAGGAATACTTGAATTTGAGAGGACATATGGATTCTATAATTCAACCTGTCTTGCTTCACGAGTAGAACTAAAGCATAGTGACTGTTCTGCATGTTCAGATATGCATTTCTAGTGTCTCAATGATCCTCTAAGAGTAAGTTGGTTTGTTTTTTGTTTGCTTGTTTGGTTTTTTTTTCCCCCAGATGCTTACTAGAAATAAAAGCCCCTGATAAATTCACTTTGCATTTAACTCATTCATGACAGTCTACAGAGCAAACAGTTCTACAAGCTGGAGATTCAGGGCACAAGATCAGATTTTCTCCATCTGCGGGAAATTCATTGGAAACTTAACATGGAAAGAGGAAAAATATCTTGGGTATCTTTCCGGTGAACTTCTTCATTTCTGTGAATTATTTTCTGAAACAGAAGGAAGCCAGGATACATTTACAGCCAGAGAGGTGCTCAAATGCTACCCCAGCTTGGGCTCCTGAGAGCTCACCAGCTCCTTTGCAGAGCACCCTCGTGGCTGGGACAGTCGGTCTTGAGAGTCCATGGAAAATCTAACCCAATTCTAGATTGCATTATCTCTCCTTTGGGACTAAGGAGATTTGGAAGGGAGGCAGGATGATGAACCTCACGAGTTTTCTTTCTCCATGGGTTTCTCTTCCTGGCCATGTGACATGAAGCGTTTCCTTACAACTGCAGAGCAGCAGTCACTGCTGTGGCTGCAATGGAAACTCATTTTGTATTGCACATCCAGCTAGATTCCTTTCCACATTTACTTACAGGAGAAAGGGGGAAGGTTAGCCTCGCTTTGCTGCCAACCTATTGCCTTGAACAGTCTGGACTGAAATCTGAACAGTGTGCTCTTGAATTCTTGCTGGCTGATTTCTATGGAAAGCTTGCATGTCTCATTTTAATTCTTCTTCATTTTTAAATTTTTTTTCCCCCCTTGATTCTTCTTTTTTTTAGTCACTTGCAGTAGGGAATGTAACTTGAAACTGGAAGTAAAAAATTTGCTTTGAGAGATCAAGAGTCTTTTTAAGCAGCTTACTGGATCAGCAGTTGCAAAGTTATCATGAGGCCTGAACTCTTTCTATGGGTTTAATGGAGGCAGCACAGTGCAGGAGCAAACATCACAACTCTGTATCCTCAAGGGAAGACTTAGTGCTTTACACATACAAGCAGAACTAAATACTGTACTTTGATGTACTCCTCTCTCTTTTTTTATTTTGTTATTAGTTTCAACCTGTTGGGAGTAAGTTTTTCTGCACTCCTGGTTAAGATTTCCCTTGATGTTTTGTGGATCTCATGTACACTATATAAAGCTGAAAAGAAGGACACTTGATGTAGATAGTAAACACCCTAATAGCTATTAGCTATGGATTTGTGTCAGTGTGAGTTTTATACAGTTTCACATGTAAAACAGTAGTCACCACATGACAGGATTGTTGCAATGTGTAATATTCGCTGTTTGCCTCCTGCTCTTGGCAGTGTTTGGTGGAAGCAGAATGGATGCCCAGTGTCCACCCCACAGGGGTGGGTGAGATGTTGTTCCATGTGTTGGGTAGACTCGAAGGTTCTCTGTTCAGATTCAGTGCCAGGGCCCAGTTTTCACATGGGTATGTGGTGTTACAGCACACTGTACTGTGTCCCTAGTCAAAGTTTGCTAGTTTGTATTATCTGGGTGCAAATCTGGGTGTTGGCAGTGCACATCACTCGAGCAGAAGCATACTTTTAAAATTCAGGGTTCTGAGTTCTTTGTGCTATCTCGAGGTAGGAATACATGGAAGACTAGGTGCTTCAGCTTTAACTGAGGGTTGGCCACACAAGGTCAGCAGCAGCCAGGGAGTGACTTTATCTAGTTTGCCATATATTTAAAAACCTTCTATCTCTATCTTGAGTGTCACATGTGCATTAGAAAATGTGAGGCAAAGGTCTGGAGTAATCCTCTTGGTTCTCAAGGTTATCCCCTGTGGTAACAGACAGCCATGTAAGCACATTTATAAACTAACCAAGATCCATTAAAATAAAATCACCCAATAATGCTGCAGGGGTTTTGATTGCTTTGGGGGGCAGGGAAAGAGATTTCCCACTTTTCCTGTTGGAAAGGCTCCTCTTCTTAACCATTGGGTACCAAACTACATCTAATTTTAGCCTAAGTTAGTTATCTTGAAAGATAGAAACGCACCTCTTTAGCAGGAAAAATAAGGCCTCAGAGAGAGAAAACTAATGACTGGTTCATAGAAGCATCAGGTTTCAACCACTGAAATGCCCTGGCACAAGAGATCCAAATCGTGGCAATGTCTCTGTTTGTCTTTCAAAGGTAAATATATTAAGTACTACGGATTTCACTGGCTGGAAATCTGTTACGGGAGTGTAAAATTTCCTTTCATTCTTTTTCTTTAAGACTGTAGGGTAGTCTCCTTAATAAATACAAATTGCCCTGATGTCCAGAAATTACCTTTTCTCTTTCCCATTCTCCACTGTATAAGGCATGTTGAAAACTTCCATGATAAAATGTTGTGAAATGGTAACAGCTGAAGTATAGATGTTTGTGTCAACATAACAAAAAGGTATTTGAACCTTTTTCAGGGTTAGTTTCAAAGGGAAAATTTTATAGTAAAAAAAATCTGTATGTATTCCTTGTGAGGTTCTGCAATACCTGCAGTACTTCTTCATATCCAAAAATCTGGACTTAACTGAATTTCCTACTGAAATCAGAAATCTTGCTTAAATAATGTCACTAAAGATAATTGAGACAACCAAGAGCTGGTTTGGGATCCTACGGTGAATTTTATTTCCCAGACAATATAATTTGTCAAAATAGACAGACTGTGTCACAAAACTTATTTTCAAAAAATGTGACATTTTATTCAAAATGGCTGAAACATCAGATTTTTAAATGTTTGAAATGAATCTTTACTTTTATTGTTTTTATCGTTTTTTAAGGTGCATTTTTTCTGGTTTTGAAAATTCTTGTTCAGCTGTCCAAGTTTTTTGGCTCACATTACTGTATGTAAGTTGTAGAATCATCATCATAGAATGGTTTGGGCTGGAAGGGTCTTTAACGACCATCCGGTTCCAGTCCCTCTGCCATAGGCATGGACACCTTCCACTAAACCAGGTTGCTTAAAGTTTGAGTTTAAAGGTTGTTTAAAGTTTGCTTTGATCTTTCCTTGCGTATAGGACTATATGCTATGAACATTTTATAGTTTATTTGTTACCCAGAGTAATTGGGACCTACAATAATTGTATATGCAGCAGCACTGCAGTGAAATAATGCTGAACTTCCCATGTGCAGTGCAAATGTTGCCTCAGATCCAAGGACTCACGTGACAGCTCTTCAAGAAGGTTTAGCTGTACTTGGCTTTAAAGGGTGTCTTAGCTAATTAGTGTATTAGAACTCATGGGCCATGGCTTGTGAGTTCAGAGCTTCTGCTAATTAAGTTTTGAATGCAATTTTAGTTAAACTATTAAAGCTTTGTCCCAGGGCTGTTCTCATTAAGCAGAACTCCAGCTCTCCTGGATTTTCTTTGTTCAGAGCTCTCTTGCAAGTGTGTGGAGGCACATCTGGTATTGGCTATGGCATTCACATGGGTCTAAAACTGCTGCAAAAGAAACAATGCAATGAAATTTATCTGGGAAAACAGTGAGATCACAGCATAACATTTCCCTGGAGAAAAGCCTGAACCTTTTTTATGATCTGTCTTAGTACTTAGTATGGCACTTTTAACCATCAAACTTCAGGGCGTATGAAATCCCAAAGGGTGGAAATGGAAATATTTTTTTGTTTAGTGAAGGCTAAGTATACCAAGATAATTATTTCATCTCCTCCTCCAGGAAATATTTAGGGGCACTAAGCCCCAGTGTGTAACACGTACAAAAAAAGTACAGTAGGTAGTTACTGCAAAGGGGTTCATGGACTGTGAACCACCTGTGACTTGAGTTACACTGGAACCTCACAAAACTGTTAAATTTCTGGTGCCATAATATCACTCTGTTTACCAGCTTTGGGCTTTTAATTAAATTTTACAGGATATTTGCCCACAATGTGGATTAGGCCCATTATGCTACTTGGGGGAAAAAAAAAATTATTATCAAACACAAGGCTTTAAACTTGGCAGTTGTTCAAATTTATTTTTTCTTAAGGCTTAATAGGCATGTCCAAATGAACATGGCAATTTCTTTAGAATAGAAATGAATACACTGTTTTGTTATATCCGAGGTCTGTGTAATGGACTGTGACAGTTCCTGCTGGGATACCAGGTGAAAAACCCCTTTGCAAAGGGCCAGCCGCTGGCTGTTCCTGCTGGCCGATAACCCGCGGCTCATAGCTTGTCCCTGCAGCACCCGGGGCCTGCAGGTGCCTGAAGCTCCTCACGAGTGTTGCTGCCTAGCACGGATGGGGAAAGAGAACACCGAGATAGAAACTTGGAAGCTGATGCGCTCTGGAGGTGAATGGAAGTAGTTAATTCTAATTGGAGACAAACTTTTCCCCTTTGTATCTCTATGGAGAGAGAGCCCTGTGTAGCAAAAGATACTTGTTGCTGTTTATCTTCCTTTTCAGATCTTGTGTACTCTAAGGTTTTCATCCCACTCTGCCTTCTGAACTTGTTTTCTTTCCTTGCTGTTGTGCAGCATGTATTCTTCCTGATTATTATTTTTGTTCCCTCTGTATCTGCCTTTCCCCAGTTCATTCTTTTTCCCTCTACTTCTCATTTTTCTTTTCTGTCATCTCTGTTTTTGCTTGTGGAGCGAGAGGCTGCTGGAGTGGCAGCATAGGGATTGGGTGGCTCTGCGAGGGCTGCAGCTGCTGGGTGTGCAGTGGTTTCACCACGTGGGGGGAGCTGGAGGCAGGCTACCAGATGGGAAGTGGACAGGGAAGACCAGAATCACGCTTGGTTTGCCACACGTGAACACTTTGCTGCAAATGGTGTCCAGCACCTCTGCGTGGTGATCTTACCCTGGGAGATGCTGGGAGGTCATTGCCCTATCCTGGGTATTTACTAGGATGTTTCTGTGTGTATAATGAAAGTGAGTTTTCTCTCGAGTGCTGATTTGGGCATTGAGTCCCTGGATTGGGCCAATCTGAAACTCCAAATGAACTTTAGAAGCCGCCCTCCTAGGAAACCATAGCCATGGCCTTGTTTTATCTAAACAGTGGCAACTCAGAGTGCCCAGCTCTTGGAGAACCTTTCTGTCATGTCCAGTGATGATATCTGCCCTTACACCTGGCTTGTGGACCTGTCCTCTTAACTTCCCTCCATGTGAATCACAGTCCTTCCAGTTCTTCCTGGGGCAAGAACTTAGCCCAAGCACCAGCAGCATTTCAGATGCTCCAGCTCTTTCTTCATGTTGTTTCTCTGACAGCACTTATCGGGACTGTGGCGTGTTTTTCTCAAATTTTGGTTTCCTTTTTTACCAAGGAGAAACCACACCATTCCCTCCGCTGGCTTGGCAGACTACCACAGGAGTTAGCAGTCTGAAGCTTATTGAGGCTTCTGTTACTGCCCAAGTTTTGAACCCTTTTATTTATTATGTGTCAGGGAAGAGTTGTTGCTTCTGAGACTGCAGATAGATAGCTCAGCTCTCATCCTGTGAGCTGATAGTCTGGTTTTGCATGTTTGCTTCATCTAAATTGGCAATATTGAGAAACAATATTGTATATAAGGCTTATCTATTTCACCTTGCACTAATTTTTCTCTTCACATACCCCAAATTAAACATCCCAAAAAAAGATAATATCTTGTGGGTTTAGTTGATCCTGTAGTAAGTCTAATCTTTATTTACATCTTTGCTGTTAACAATATTTGATACCTTTTTTGGGGTGAACAAGTTTTAAGGATGAATAGAACTTGGTGAATGTGAGAACACAAGGACAGTGCTTGTCCTCCCACAAAGTAGAAGTTTGCGTAACAGAGGTATTGGTGTATTTATTGGGTGTTGCCTTGGGATGAGAATACAGCTCTTGGAGACAATAAACCATTCCTTACTTCCTGTCAAAGACTAGCATGTGACGGATGGGAAAAGCAAATGCATCAGCAGATCTATGTTTTATGTAAAATCTAGTTATGGGATGCTTAACTTTCTCTAATTGTTGATCCTGAGCAGTGTGATGTTCACATTGCATTAATTTGGTGCTAAGATTATTACTACTACTACTAATTGTGTCTAAATGCTATTTGAAATGATAGCCTGAAACTTCAGTGGTGTGGATGATTAGAATGGTACTGTCTGGCAAAGGAAATGTTCTTTGAATTGCTACAGCTGTGGTCAGAACAGGCCAGTGTGCACAGGTACGGCATCTGGACTAAGGGGAACTGCCACTTCCATGGAGAGAGAATGAATTGGAGCTGGGCCTGTTTCCCCAGGCTTTTCATCCTCTTGTTCCTTCCCTCTACAGTAAGACACTGCCTGCAGCAGTGTGTCAGCAGGTCTCCCCATCAGCTCAGTTTCTGTGAGTCTCCTCGTTCCTGACTGTGCTCAATGCAGAGCTGCTTCTTACAGCGACCTGGTGTTATTGGCATGTCACTGATAAATGTGCCAGAGAAAAGAAAAAGCTTCCCTGGAGTTGTCTTGAGAGCCCAGTATTAAGAAGAGCTCTCCTAAAACCATGGACTAATACTTTGCTTAGCCATATTAGGTCTTTCAACTCATATTTTTGTTTTCTGTCTTGCATTGCTTTATCTAATTCTTCTTTTTTCCGACTCAGCCTCTAACCTGTCTTGGACATTCCTTTTTCTCTTCCATGTCTGTTCTTTCTCTCCATGTCTTGGTCTCTGAAAAACAGCAAAATTTCTTCTGTGTCCTAGGGCAAAATTATGCCCTAAGAGATTTTTACTCCAGCACACCAAAGGTACACCTGAGTCTGCCTTTTCTCCCTCTTTCTCAGAGGCATGAAATATCCAGTATAGAGATGTGGGAAAGAATAAAAATTTAATTTTTCTTTGAATGCTGCTAAAACTGCCTGGCCTTGTGTCTGTGTCTATTCAAGAAGGATGACAAAGCAAGTATTACATGGAACATTTTATTACAGTTCTGTAATTATGTACAGCCTCAGGGTCATTATTCAGGAGATGGGATGGAGGGACTTCCACACTATTTTCAATTCTCTATTGAATCCTTCTGTGACTGGAAATAAGTAGTTTAATTTCCTTTGGATCTTTTTCTCCAGTACTGTGTTTACTTATGTCTCTCACCTCCTAAGAATGTGTATGGCAGAATCTTATACTTATCAATATCTTCCACTTGAGTTTAAGAGTGGGAATATTTGGATTTTTGGACACTTCCAAAATGCAACTGATAATTTCAAAGTTTGCCTAACTGTGTAACCAACTGCATTACTATGGTCATAAAGTTCTCTTGTCTTAGCCATGATAGCTATTCTCGAATCTATCATAGGCTCTGTCCATTTAAAGAAAGTAGACTTCCTTTTGTATATTTCAGATTTGTTTAGTGGAATTAACCATCCTCCTTACCAGAATTATTTTGATGACTTAATCTCTATGGAATTTGTTAGAAAATGTAATCTTGTTCTTGCATGTGGCACTTTAGTTACGATTTGCACAGCTGTGAACTGGGTTTCCCTTATTCCTGTTTTACTTCCCCCTGTCTCTGTTAATACTAATTTGGCCAAGTGTGGTTTATAATTCGATTTCATGCTCATTACAGTGTGACATGAACTGGTAGCTGGCTGAAATGGGCATTCAGCGATTTGAGAGCAGGGAGGCTTGCTAGTGCATTCAAAAAATAAACACTGTGAGGATGTTTCTTCATTAGATGGAGCTGAGAACTATAAACTCTGGGAATTTGAGAATTATCTATGTACATATCTGAGCACTTAGAGCTAAACCAGGGAAGGTGTGAGGTTTCAGCTTTAAGTCATACCTGTCAAGGGTTAATGGGAGTTGAAGCTGGGCTACTTCCTTTGCAGCAGTATCCTTTTACACACATGCTTTTAAAAACCTGTTAACCAAATACAATCTGGTCCTTGCTTAAAAACCCATTCTCACTTTCCTAAGGTTTAACTGGGGCTGACTGTCCAAATCTGCTCATATTCCATTCGCTATCACATGAAAGATTCATAACTACCAGTGCAAGAGGCCACACATTTATCCAAAGGGCAAAGTGTTCCAAGAGTCCTTCTCCTAAATGACACCCGAGCTGAAGGCTTGGGATTGTACCTACTTGGAGACATTCTTTTGCAATTTCAGTTTCCCTTAAATTTGATATTTATATACAAAGTTGCCCAACATTTTGTAAATGCATAAGAAAAATATTTTCCTCAGTGTTTTCCAGAATTTTCCTTTAACTTAAATGTTACTCTCCTTATTAATTTTTAATGAGGACATCTGATGGCTTGAATGATTGACACAATGAAAGAAAAACTCAGAACTTCAAAAGCACACACGAGTTGATAAAAAATTGCTTTTTTATGAATTTCAGTTAGGAAGGACTTCTGCCAAATAGAGGTGTAGATTTGCCTATTACAGCCTTCTCCCATGACCAAATTTGTTAGAGGAAACTGTTCTCTTTTAAATCAGATCCATGAATGAATATCATGAACGTTGAGAAGAGCTGTCGGCCAGAAGAAAATTGGGTTGAAAGAGTTCTGCAGGTTACCAGATGTGTGTGAGTTCACCCTCATTTGAAAGTTCACAGTTTGATCATCCTTTCCCTGGAACCGGTGTAAATGACTGCTCAAATCAGTTTGAGGGATGGATGGAAAAGCCTGTTTGGTTTTAGTTTTTATAGGAGATGGTGAACGGTGGGGAAGCCTCTGAACTCTGTTATCCTACTGCAAGTCCAGCATGTGGCAGAAAACATGTAGTGCCTGCACATTTCTCTAACCAGATAGGGGTGAGAGTTATTTTTACTCTTTTTTTTTGCTTTAATTAAAAATTTTTCTTCCTAAATTATATAACAAATTTTCAATCATCTAGTTAGTTCAAAAAAATTGCTCAGGGTTTGTAAAACAGCGAGAGAATTTGCCTCTTGCCCTTAATTTAACCACAGCAGATGCTGCTAACTATACTCTGCTTCCCAATGAAGTAATTTACCTTGAAGATGAGAAGTGGAAGGACATTGTTTAAACAGCTGACTTGATTGCTCAGAAATGAGGCTAACCAAAATGACTTGATGACTTGTATCTGAGGACTAGGCTATTAAATAAAATAAACATACAGTAATATCAGCAAAAGCTGTCTGGGAGAATCAGCCCTCATTGCAATGGGGATGTTAGGAGCATTTTTTAAGCAAATAAGCATATTGAGTCAAGCAGTAATGAAAGTAATGCTGTGATTTGCCTGCAAAATTGCCATTAAAGGTTAGGAATGAAAATAAGTGGGAAAAACAGCAGAGCACCAAGAAAGAGGGTACTGGAGGCATGAAAGTTATCTGTAAAAAGAAAAGAGAAAAACAAATGTGCTGCATATGGCACAGCACAGAAAAGTGTTCTGGATTTGTTAATGACTTGAGCTATGAAGAGTTTTGTGAATTATAACTAAGCTGGAAAAGTTTCAAATCTCAACTCAGCGAAGCTGCAGTACCTACTCAGATAAATTGCCATAGTTTTCTTTATTCTAAGACTTTCAGCTTCTACAAATAAGATGTTCATGTCTAATCTGACAACAGTTTTGTTACCTAATTTAAATAAAAGGGGCACAGGAAAACGTCCAGATTTTATAGTACTCACATGCAGAATCTGTATTTAATTTCTGGTTACCCTTTGTCTTTACCAGCACCCCCCTCGTCACAGCTGCTGAGGCGCTGTGCAGTGCCCTGTACCCCTTGTCGTGTCTGGAGCTCAGTTCAGCTCAGCTAACTTTAGATGTCTACAAGGTAAATGTTGACATCTGAGCCAGTCATGCTGTCTCCTTTCATCAGTGGCAAGAAGCAGAAACTTCAGTGAGGTCAGTTTTAACACTGGGACTGTTTCTGGTAAGCCACGTGAGCAGGGATGTCTGATCTGCCGTCTGCGTTACTCGGGGCAGAATGAGACCTCGTCTCTGACTGACTCCTCTGGGTGCTATTGATATATATAGACCAGGGGTGAGAATTTTCTTATAGCATGGAGAACGCTGTTATTTTTGAATATATAGCAGGAGGTAAGTAAGGTAGGATTAGCTGCTCAGTGTCTAGCTGCTTTGAAATTTTACAGTTAGTTGTGCTATTTTAACCAGAGGAGATATATCAGGTTTCCATGGATAGACTCATGTCCACTCTGTGTACTACAAGTCACTGCTGTGTCCAAAACTGTCACTGTCTCAGGGGAAAAAGAAAACCCAACCATGTCCAATGTCTGAGAAGGGAGAAACTTAACAAAAGAAACTCTGTGGGTAAAAATCTGGGAGAGGACATGTGTATGTATGAACGGAAAAGAGCAGATGACAGAAAAAGGAGAAAGGAAAGCTGCTGACTGTCCTTTTTTATTCATTGCTTTAAGGAAGGCCTTTAAGCTGGAGAGCAAATTAGAATGTCAGCAGGCTGCCACGAAAGCATTAATCTCATCTATCTGAAAAGGGGTAGATTTAGGAACCTTTGCCTGTGAAGCTTGGCCTCTGTTGCACTTTGTTAAGTGTGGATGTTTAAGGGACAGTGTGTTTGTGTGTACGCATGTCAGAGAGAGAGAAAACAGAGGACCAAGGATTTATCTTTGCAGAAGCAGAAAATGACACCCACTATCAACAGTGGATGAATCTCTTCTGCACATAGAGGGGTTTTGTCCATTGATCATCATGTTCTCTGTGTTTTCAGTGTTTGCCAGTGTGTCTCAGAACTGGATAAGCACTTGCAGTACTTCTCAACCTTGTGCTAAACTACGACTTATCCCATATCTCTTTGTATCTGCCTTTTACATTGAACAGACACTAAATCGTTGCATTTTCCCCATGAGCACAGCTCAAAATAACAGCTCCTCTGTGTTAGAGGTGAGACGTGTGCCAGCAGGAAGATGTTTGTGTAAATAACCTGAAGAATGATAAGCTGTTTTGGTTTGTGGTTTTTTGTTGTTTTTTTTTTTAATTCTCAGAATGGTTGAAAATATTGGATGTCTTTTTCACCATGTGTATAGCTAGCATAAGGAAGAAGTAATAACCCTGGCACTTTGCTGTGGAAGGATTATTGGCTGAAGATTACAAAGTAGGTGAGGTTATAAGAAATCCTGGATTCTGTGATTGGTTCTCTCAAATTCTTTAACTTGTGCATACTTTATCTCTCTTGAAAATACCTTAAAGTTTTTTCAGCCCTCATTGCATCCTGTACCAACCTATCACCTGCCATCACTGCTCATTACCATAGCTAGTTCTCTAGCTTATTTTTTTAAGTCCTGTGCTTATTTTACAAGGTTCTGTTAATGTCTGTAAAGCAGTTTGTATTTGCTTTCAGTCATGGATCTCAACACTGTATTGGTATCCTCCTGGTGGCATGGTATTTAGGGACACAATTTTGTCTGTTGAATAACTTTTCATTTGAGAGTGAGTAATACCAGTGCTAGAGACTTTCTTGAACAAAAGATGATGTCGGCCTCTTGCAGGAAGGAAGAAGCCTTGCCTGGGTTTCAGTGTCATAGATAAGGGGAGGGGAAAAAAACTTCCTTCCCTGAATAGTTGTGCTTGAAGTAGGAGGAGCTCCTATCGCTCAGATCTTGAGTTGCTTTATTGTAGCCTGCTCTTCCTCTTTGATGCCTTTTTTACCTTTAGAGCCCTGTAGTTAATTAACTCACTTGATTAAAAGCAGAATGTCCAAACTCATGGGTCACCACACTTGGGAAGTTTAGATGTCCTGTTTAAAAATAGGCATCAGCACCTGATATGCCTTTTGAAGACAGCGGGAGCCAGTCCTGCATGAGCTGGCTAAATATAGTGGCAGCCCCACCACTTGCCAGAGAGATTAATAAAGGGAAGAAATTCCACTTGGGCAGGTAGGGTGCAGCAGATCCAGATCTCCCAGCTGTGCTGTCTGGTGGTGTGGGCTCTTAGTTAAGAGGAGAATTGCTTTGATTTTTATTTTTGCAGTATAGCAGCATAGAGAAACTTGTTCTGTCAGATGTTGTCAAATTGCGAACAAGAAGGGGTTTATATCTCTTTTACTCAGTTATTACTTGGACAGAGCAGAAATACTTGGAAATTGCTTTTTTACTTCACAGCTACTTGCAGAGATCAGCCCTGTGTGCAACCTTCACTTAGTGAAATAGAAAATTAAATGATCCTAATTGCACAGTGCACCATGACTCCATGTTTCATCTTTCTTTCGTTTTAGTTTTTTTTTTTTGCTACCATTCCACATAGACCTATTTTTCATTTCACTTGTATTATTGTAAATTATTGGCATCAGCTGAAAGGGAGCGATGATGAAGATGAAGTTAGAGGAACTGGTCTGGTAAATTACTTAAAGTTTAATTTTGCAAATGTATTTCTTGTGTTTCTCAGTTTAGGCACACATTTTAAGTCTGAGAGGTTCGGCATGTGGGATTGTTTTGATGTATGTTGACTCCTGTATGTAAACACAAACCACCAACTGTCCAAAAAAAAGGAAAGCTAGTGCAGTGAAAAGGCTGAGATCTGAAATGAGAAATAGAAACAGTGGGGAAGAGGAGAAATGGGAAAGATTAGCCACAATAAAGAAGCAGGAACAAATTCTGAAGGCTGACAAATAGTTTTTTGAATGCTTGTATTCAAGCTGGAAAAATTTACCTTTCACCAGCCAAAAAAAAAGCCCTGACTGAAGGAGTGGAAGAGTCCTACTAAGGAAATTTTCATCTGTATGATCAACATAAACTTCTTTTGCCTGACTGCATGCTGAACCTAACCTTCCACTTCTGGACAGAGTGCTGCTGAGTGGGATGTCCTCATACCTGCCTTTGTCTGTAGGCGATGCCAGAGCTTCTGGTAGCTTCTACAGTACTCTTACATTTCAGAAGTGTGAGTAGTTACTGTCCAGGACACTTTGGAACATCATCAAACGGTCTCCTGCTGCTTAGCAAAAATTTGTAAATCATTCATATGTCACTAAAAATGTAAAATACACTCAGTGTTGACCTGATTTCAACACACAAATGCATTACAATAGTTCACTGTCATAACCCAGATTCATCAAAGATCAGTCAAATGCAGCAAATAAATCCAACAGAGGAGGCCCTGAAAAACCGTCAGAGACAGTGCACTTCTGCAGCTATGGCACCTTCAGCAACTGAGAGAGAGAAGGTTGATTATTTACCATGATGTTGTCTCTGTCCAGATATAAAAATAAGTTGATATAATGACATTTGGCCCTATCATTGCATTTGGTGTTTAGCGAACAGTGTAGGGGTACCATGTACATAAAGCAAGTCCCTTGGGAAAGAGTTATACTTGAAAAGAAAATTTTTACCTTGATTGGTAGGGTTACTATTTGAAGTAAGTGGTCTGAATAAATCTTTCACCTTTGCATTTGTAGATTATTTCATCTCCAAAAACATGATATTTAGGAGCACACCTACTTAGTGCATGCAGATGTTCTGATCTGGGGACCCTCTTCAGGTGATTATTTGGCCTCTTTGAACATAAAAGCTTTGATTTTCCCCACAGACCACTTGAAGCTGAAACAGATGCCTGCCTGACCAGGAGGGCATGCTGATGAATACCAGACTGTCTAAATACTAATGAAAGAAGGAAAGAACAGTGATATGAAAGGATGGGGGAAAACATACTTCAACAAACTTACTATAGCATCTGGATACGTGGTCAAAATATGCTAAGAATTAATTCAAACACCCATAACACAATGGGGGCACTCCTCTCAGTGAGCTGCATCTTGTATTTCCTCCCAAGATATGTGTGATGCAGACAGGCAGATCCAACACTTCAGGTTGGGCTTTCCTTTAATTTTTGGGCTCAGATTAATGAATATCAGTTCTCAATAGGAAGTGGTTACCAATGCCACCTTCTCATTCCGCACTGAAATCTGCTGTTGAAATAATGCCTGTCCAGGAATGAAAAATAAAAAAGAAAATAGAGATATGGAACTACTAAAGATGGTTGGTTCCAGCAGTTGCAGGAGAGACTTAGGATCCAGATGAGTACGGCAACTGAATGGAAAAGAGGCTGAAAGAAGTATGTATTCCATGGGGACCCTCAAATAAATTCTAGCCCCTTTCATAAGAAGGAAAACAAAAGCATATTCCTCAGCTCTGCTTCCATTTTGTTCATTCTCTATTTAATCTTTTAGACGGGAAAAGATAGAGAAGCTCTTTCCAACAACCTGTCTGCACTGGGCAAAAAATGAATGTATTTTTAGTACTTGAGCTGCTCTGGCTGTGGCTTTTCTTTAGAGAGCCTCGTGCAGAGCTGCTCCCCTCTGTGATAATCTAGTACAGTTGAGGCAGGGTGGTGCTGAGTCCCGGGGGAATGCTTTTCCTGTGGGATGACAAGGAGTCACTTGCACACGGGACAGCCAGGAGCCTGGTCAGCACGCACAGGCTCAGTTCAGTGGTAGTTCAGTGCTCAGTAGAGGGTTCCAGCTCCTCACCAGGGCAGTGTAGGCATGGCTGCAATGCAAATAATTGTGGTTATTGGCCTGTCACATTTCAAGAGTAAATAGACATGGAGGCTAAAATGCCATATTAAGTGAAGTTAGAAATTGAGGCAGCAAGGAAGAGCTTTACAGCCAGTATTGAATAGGGGAGCAAATAAAGGCTGTCAGGCTCATATATTTTCAGGGGGTCTTCCTTTGTGCAAAATATTTTTACAGAAGTTAATTCTCTCTATAAAAGTCTACTTGTGTCAAAACCTCCTGGACTCTCTTCTTAAAAGTTTTACTTTTGGGAAGATTGAATAGAGGAAAACTCCTTTTCTTTCCAGAGTATGTGCTGGTATCATCTTCTGAATACTCAGCTGCTTAATTTTTTCTTTGTAGTTACACCCTTTCCCTGTTTGCAGAAGAGGGTTAAACATTTTAAGTGTGTTATATAAATTTTTTCTTAAAAAAAAGAACACATGGTTGAAACTATGCATTCAGGTTGACCTGGGTGGTGGTGGTTGTTATTCTCCCAAGATGTTGACAGTATTTCTGATCATAGGTTCATTTTATACAGATATTATTGAAACATAGAAAACCCCAAATCTTCTGAGTTTCTTCAAACCCATATTGTCTTTTTGCCTGCATTTCCCCTAAAAATAATCAACTCTGATGTCTCATGAAATAGCAGAAAGTAATTTTTTTCAAAAGATGTTTGTTCTTGAAAAGATATTTTCTATCGTCTGTGTTCCTAAAAACAGTAATTCCCTTTCTGAACTCTTGAGCTGCTTTTGCTTCTGTTGAAAAGCTTGGCCAAATCAGATTTAAGAAAAAGAGAAAGAAGATAGAAGGTCAAGAGAGATGGAAAATATTTAGTGGCATGTTTTTAAGAGTGTTGTACAAAGATATCGTATCAGTCTGAGCTCCTGTGCAGTTTCTAAATGTGTGTATTTCATGAGTTTTACGGTAAGGAAATGATATCTTTTAGCAGGAGTTGTTTCTTTGGAGACTTTCCCGACTTTTCTTTGGGTCCCAAAGAAGGTGGATAGAAGCTTTCGGAAATTTGCAGCATACCCCTATGCTAACTGTGGGACAGATAGGTAAATCCTGATAGACCAAGACAAATTACATACACTTGCCTGTCTGTAAGAGACAGTAATATACTGGAAAAATATTTCTTTGCCAGCACCTTTCCCTCATTGATTCATCTCGTTCCAGCAGCTTAATCATAGCCATTTAAATGTGCTATTGCAGATATTAATTCAGTTTGACACATCCATTTTCCATACACTTGGGAAGGAAATCTCTTTCTACTGGTTCTCTACTTCAAGATGCAAAGCAAAATAAAATACAAAGGAATGTTATGTGATTGGTACCAGCACCGGTTGCTCGATTTGTTTGTAAGTTCTTGTTCTTTTTGAAATAAGCTGCAGTGGCAAGAGAGGCCTTTAGACAATCTGGAGGGGATATAAAGAATGTGCTTTGTTTATACAGAGATAAAATAATTGAGCTTTTCTGTTGCTGCCTGAAAGCCATGTCTCCAGTTTCTGGGACCTGTTTACTGTGTACTGTACAGAGCCTGCAGCCTTTCTGCAGCAGATCGGGACTCCCCTGGCCTGTCTGCCGTTTCCTTTTTTATGGCTGGGTTTTTGAGCAGCACTGGTATGCCCCAAACACCTGCCAGATTTGCATATCATTCTTGCTTGGCTTGAGCATCCACTGCAAAGTTGGCACAGGAACTGTGGAGAAGCAGGGCTAGTGTTTTGATTGCACGCCAGAGCCTGATACTGAAATAGGCAGTGGGAAGGAATCCAGTAATTGTTGGCCTCTGATCAATGAAAACTGTCGTTAGGCCAGTAAATCGTCGGTATGTGGGCTTAGTTCTATATATCATCTTTGGGCTGGTGTCACCCTGACTCCGGGACGAGGACATTATCAACATGTCATCAAGTCTGCCGGGAGCTTTTTATTACTTTTTCTCCCTTTGATTTATATCCATTCTCAAGTTTCACACAGGTCAGGTTTGACAACACACTGGAGGGATGTTGAGGGGATTGTTTCTTTGGCGCAGAAATAGATTTGCCAGCCCCATCTAGCAGGAAGCCCCTCTCCCTCTTCCCTGTATAGTCCAGACTGGTCTTCCTCTGGACTGAAGAGCCTCCCGCCCTCATTGCTAGTTGCTGTGGCAGGAAGCAGAGCTTGCCATTATCTCCACTCAGACTGTTTGCTGGGATTGTGATGAGACTACACTTGATTGGCTTTGGCCTTGTCCATACAAAACAACTTTAGTTTAAATAAACTGCTACTTTAATTTGGATTGAATTGTGAAGACTCTATTGTAGTCATTAAGGGTTCTGTCTATCTTTTTTATTTGGTTGATTCAGAATTAATCAAGCCAAATAAAAATAAACCACATGAAATAAATGTCCATGTGGCTTTTTCCACTTGAACTCTATTTCAAACTAAGCCTCCTGTTTAAATCCAGCAGAACTTCCTTTTGCAGACAAGCCCATCCACCAGCAGTGCTGTGGGAGTAAGGCCAAGCAGTCTCTCTGCAGTGTGCAGATGTACCTGCTCAGGAAAATTTTCCCTTTCTCCCACTGGGAAGATTAAATCCACACTGGCTATAAAAGCTGCAGCTTCTGTGGCTTTGCTAATGTTTTCCTAAACAGCTAATGGATGGTCATTGCTGTATGTGGATGTGGGATAATGTAATTTCTTCTTTAGAGTAACTTTCTGTGAAATAAAGACTTTTTCTGCAGTAACATCTGCAAGAGGGCACTGCTAAAGCAATAGCAGAATAATTGTAATTGTGATAAAGACCTAAACCTGCTTTAAAGGAAATCATGAGTGTTTGCATGTAAAATACTGGTCTTATCTTTGAGTTGGAGATGGGGAAGTACGTGGTATTTCTTCAGTAAATTTTTCCCTTATTCCTAACTACATCCTGTATTTTCAAGGCCAAGTGAGGCTATTTCTCAGTTGCTGCCCTTGAGAATGATTAGTGTTTAAAAGTATGTGGTATATACAATTAGAGCCTATTGTAGCATTAAGGTTTGAATTCAATTCCTTTTGCATGCAAGTAAAGACTGAAATCTGGAAAAAATCATAACTGAAAAGAACTTGGCCAGAAAATACGGATGTTGCCTGTTGGATTACAAAAGCAAGACAGCACATTCAGAGTTAAGGCTGAATGCCCAAGTGGCTGTGGTACACCAAGAGATTATGTGCTGCTGCCTTCTACATATAGGCACCGTGAGTCCGGATACAGTTAAGAGTCCAGGCTCTGATTTTTCCCAGATTTAGCTGAACTTGAAATGTTCTGTTTAAAATAACTCTTTGTGGATTCCACCCTTGAATGTAGGATAGTTTTATTTAAAAGCAAAACTAGGTAAAAAATTGCTGGTTAAGGTGAATGGCTGGCTTTTAACAGGCTGAGTGGCTTTTCTGAAGACCTTTTATTCTAATGAGTAAATCCTCATTAAAGAACACTGTTTAAATCTGATCATGGCCCCATTTCAGCAGAGCACTTAGTGTTTCCTGAAGTATGCGGGAAGTCAGTGAGATTACTTACTTGCTTAAAGTTAAGCAAGTGCAGTACCAAATTGGGATGTGCATGAGCACAAGATTAGTTGCTACACAAGTATAGACCTTATTACCCAAAGTTAAATATTTTGAATTCTTTTTTGATCTTCTTAGTGGGAAAGTGAGTAGGCTGCCTTGAAACTCCTTTCTTGCCAAATTCCATTTCTTAAATCAAAGCTCACATTTGAATTACATGACCACAAAAAGCATTATAAACTAATAAACATCTGAATTTGTTTACTGTTGTGTAAATTGAAAAAACAGACAAACCAGCTTAAGATTTCTTTGTTCTTATTTTTCCTTTTCCTTTTTTTGTAGCATTTGCTTTCAGGCTTAGGCCTTTGAACCGTGTTCTTTCCTTGGCTGTGTTTCACTCTTCCCTAGGTGAGGCAGGCAAGGAGGGCTGTGACAGCTGCCTGTGCTGAACTGCAGAGCCAGCCTTGTTACCCTGCCCACAAACTGTTCAAAGGAGCTGAAGTTTCCTGGCAGTACAGTTTTGTATGTCCAGAGTGACAGACGTGCCTGCCCCAGTCTGTTATCAGAAGGCTTAAATGCAGCCCTGACCATAGAGGGCTGAACGACTGACTCCGAGTGTCCCGGTGTGGTGACGTGCTCTATGTACAGTTAGGAAACTTGTTCTCCTCAAATTCCCTTCCTGCTTTGGTGAGATGAGCAGAATGCACACTGCAGTGGAGAGCTAAGGCTCTGTGTGCAAGGGCATAACAAAAATAAACACAGTGATAAAAAAAAAAAAGAGCAGAGGTCTCTAAACAAGCTTTTGTGTGTTATCTTCAGCAAACTTGTAAGAGAATTCACAGCGTGAATTTGTGTATGTGTGTGATCACTGGCCTGAGCATGTGGGCTTTAAAGTCTGGTACAAATTGTATTTGTTAGTATTGTCCCTTGTCCTAAATTTGATCCAGAAAGTGAGGTTTTGAAGCTATGATAGTTTCCTGTTCCATTTATTTATTTATTTTTAAACTTTTAAATTTGTTACTCTTAAATGGAAAAGACACTAAAGCAGAGGGGAAGGAGCTCTGCCTATCAAAACAGGCCTATGGAAATATCCCTAGCTAAAATAAATGGAGCTTTATTGGGTACATTTAGGATTCAGTCAGGATGCAAAGGAGTACCCAACCCATAACAAGCTCAGCAGCTGCAAAGTTTTCTTTGCAGGCCTTGTGTAAGAGATTCACAAAATTAAGCTGTTAACAGGGATTCTGGTGCCACATTACAATGGGTAAATACTGGGTATGCAGAGTTATTTGCCGTAAAAGCAGATAACTTGAGCTAAAATGGTCTGTTATTAGTGTGAGAAAATGGAGAATACCTTGGACTTCAGTGTAAAATCCATATACTGCCAGCCTATGTGAAACTCAGCCCATCCTAGGGCAGAGAATTTCTAAACTGGTGTGCCAGGACTGTCCCACCCACCGTGTCTTGTGATCTAAGACAGGTTGCATTCAGGTTTCCTTAAGTCAAAAGCTTGTCACATGTTAACAGACATTCTCCCCCAGGGCTTCCCAGCAGTATTTGAGTCTACAGTATCCATCAATTCAAACGGACCAGAAAATTGTGTAAAGTTCTGTTCCTGTGCACTGCAAACCCCTCTGCATCTTGTTTGCAGAGCCTGCAACAGGTGAATTTTTCGGGATACTGTCCTCTAGCTCAAGCTGCTGGGGCTTCTGCTTTGCCCTGGAGAGCCTGGAAAGACTGTGGGTTTACAATGAACATCTGAGCAGTTCATTTTTCCATCAACCTGATGTAACTTTCAGGGCCTTTACTTCCATGATACATGTTTTTCTAGCCTATCTCTATGCGCTTTCCCCACTTCTCAGGTCTTTATTGTTTTCTAGCGTCCCTGTTATAGATGACTACATCTGAGCTATGTCCATGGAGACAGTTACTGCTTTCTGCCCCATACAACACATTGGAGTGTGAGGTCTATACAAGAAACGCTGATGTAAGAACAGCTCATTTAGGATCTTTGGGGACTGCTTTGAAATGGTTGCTCAGCTAGTACTGACAGTGCAGGGCAGCTGGGTGGGGACCTGCACTGTCATCTGCCCGCGCTGCTTCAGCAGGGTGACACTGTTGGCAGAAACTTGTTCAGAGAAATTTGACAGAGAATTCATCTGCTTCTTTTTCCATAATATAGGGTTGTAGAAGAGCTTTACTAAACGACATCATCCATGGAATTATTTTCTTGATATCCTTTTTGTTCTTTTGAATTCTTGCTAATTTATTTTGATTTTGTTTGTGTTTAAAGCAATTCCATGT
This sequence comes from Eulacestoma nigropectus, assembly GCA_013397775.1. Classification (NCBI taxonomy): domain Eukaryota; kingdom Metazoa; phylum Chordata; class Aves; order Passeriformes; genus Eulacestoma; species Eulacestoma nigropectus. Next base: position 2,502,866 of record VZTE01005381.1, on the reverse strand, counting down.
ATGTACTAGGTGCTGGTACCTAACCTATATTTTACATATACATGATCTGAGGAAATATAATTTACATGCCACAGAAGCTTTTCTCACTAGGGCAGTGTTCTCAGTGCTTTCTGGTGTCAGCCAGCAGCCCATCTCATTTCTGTCAGATGAGCAGTAGAATTTGTTCATAATTTCTTGGAAATATTACTCTCTACTGGATTATCTGTCTCTGCATTGCACCACGTTTTGTCACACTCCCAGCAGTTCATTCTCACTTGGATAAGGCTGTGACTGTTGGAACCATATTGTAAGAAAAATGGAACTCAGAAACGGCTGTGAGCTCATGACCAAACCCTGCAGATGCTCATGTGTGTGCTCATTTGGAAGGGAAACCCCTGCAACTCCAGATCTAGGGATATACTTTAGAGTTAGACCCAGGTCGTTGAAATTCACAGTAATGGCCGTGGCTTTAGTCTTTTCATCAGGTGACAAATGTTTAGAGGGTGTGGCCCTGAATAAATCAGGAATAAAACATCTGGGCGTGTTCTTTGTGCACACACATCCCATCTTCCTTCCTGCCATAGTCCTTGCTGGTTTCCCTTTTTGCTTTAGTCTTTCTGATTACTCCCTTTTCACTGCATGTGCTGTTATACACTTAGCCTTGTTTCTATCATTGCTTTTAAATCTTGCCTATATTACCATTTAGGCTTCTTGTACCCCTTTGAAGTTTGTTTTCAATGGGCATGATTAACATTAGTATTAGTGTGATACAATATTTCATGTGCTGTTCTTCTGATATCTTGTATCTTTCGTTTATTTTAAGCATTCATTTTAGATGATTGATGCTGCAAACTTAAATTTACTCGTTTAAAGAGTCAAGTTGGTTTCAAAAGAACTATTCATTTCAGTAAGCTTAGTGCCTGTGCAAAGGTTTCCATTAATGAATGCCTTTAATTTCTTCTCTGCATCTGTTTTCCAGACTTCATGTGTTTTTAAGCCTTGTCTCTTAACTTCTCCCATCCTCAATGTCTTTTGTGTTTTTAAAAAGAGCAATAATAAAAAAAAAAAAACATTTAACTTCTCCTAGATTTCTTACTTTATCTTCTTCTGTTGTCATTATCTTGGTTGTGTGTGAAACTGCCTTGCTCCTTCAAAAGCAGTCAGTTGGTAGTTTCTAGTAATAAGTGTAAAGTGATAGTTGAAGCATATAAAGGCAGATTGACAGCAGTTTGTTTGGGATGAAAGACAATTGTCATCTAAAGTGAGATCTGCAAAGCATGACATGGTCTAGGGCATTAATCTGCAGCTGGCCTATGCTAAGCATTGGAAATAAGGTCTCCTGCCGTGAAAATCAAGACAAAACTTCCATTTACTTAAATGGGAGATGTTGCAAATCCACAATGTGTATTTTGTATAATTGCACACATCAGAGTAGAGTGACTCATACATTCAAACTTCTGTTCTAACCTTTTGAGGAATTTTGTGTTTTCCAGTGCAGTGCCCAGGTGAGTTAGTGTGGTTTGTTGGTGTCTCATCTGGGAGAACGTGGAGGTGAGCTGTGAGGTTCCAAGCTGTGCTCCTCCTTTTCCAAAGTCCCCAAATGTCCTCTTGCTCCACTCAGTCATTTCTTTCTCTCTCTCATAACATTTTCCTTTTAGAAGCAAAAGAGCAAGCCAGGCTTTTATGCAAAGCAGGTAAATAGAGCATAGTCTGTACAGCTCTTAAGGCTGGTCACAGTGAAGAACACTAGCTCTGACAGACAGTTCAGATATTGTCCTCTGGTTTTTAGGACCTGAAGGTAGAATAGATCTAAGAAATTAAGCAGTTGGTTAGGGATAATTGTTGAGATGTGTTGCAGCTATACCTGCCTTGCTTCAGTTGTATCTGTGAGCTCCAGAATAATTCTTTGCACTTTGTGCAGCCACGTGCCCTCAAGCCAAACTGTGTGATAGAAAACTTGGTAGAAATTGATAATGAGGTAAAAAGTCTTTCAGACAATCAGAGCATCCTCAGACTGTATGGGGAGAATTAACCAATCCTTGTTCTGGCTTTCCCATAGAACACCAGAAGGTTGTGCATTCGCAATATTGAGTCTTAAATTCTGTGTCACTCTAAATCAAATCTGCGTTTAGTTGAAAATGGCAGTGTATCCTAACTGGACAATAATAAACTTTCAATAACCCTTGTTGGGATTTATGAGTGATTTTTTATCTTAAGGCAGTACTTTGTTTAGCTATTGTACATGGTTACAGCTCTGGGCTGGGGCACGGTTAGCAGTAGTGCCTGGGACATCTGGTGTAAATCTTAACAGTATCAGGAGGAAAGACTGATCAAAGTTGTAGGTCATTTGCAGCCTTGTGTTTCCTTCTTGTGTATTAGGAATTTCCTGCTTGCTGCCCTCTTTCTTTTCTGTTTGCAATATTTTTCTTTATGGTTGAAGAGGAACTGAAGCCTCCCAAGAGGTAAAGAAAAAATGAGGAAGCTCTTCAGTGACTAACATGAGCAGACAACTGATTCGGTAATGAGATTCATTAAAAGTGGTGTAAATAGTGGTGCAAATGCCTTCGTCAGGCACGTGGCCCTTCAGAAGACTTTGGAGCCAGGGTATTTCCTTTCATCATCAGGGTTTTGTCTAGGTGCACTGTTGATTAGGAGCACAAATGTCAGGCTGTCAGTGTGCTGAATTGGGAAAGCGTGTCTGAACAGACTCCCAGCAGGAAAATCACTGAGCTACACTTGAAATAAGGTGAAATAAGGGACGAACTGAGAGAGGAAACCACTGTTAATGGAAGGCAGCTGACTGGGGAAGAGTTGTTGCAAAAATCCTCATTATTATTATTTGTTTTATGATAGATGTCATCTTCTCTCACTGTATAGTGTCTTCTGAGGAAAGACAGTGCACAGCAAACTGAAGGTTCCTTTTTGCATCATCACTGAGGCTCTTCACCAGTTACTGCTGCAGACACTTGGGGTGCTCTAAGAAAGATCTTTTTCCCCATTATACATTTAAAAGGTAGAATGACTGTCCTTACAGACAGTGGGGATACTGCTTCACTACCTGGCTACTTACTGAACTTACACGTGAGGATAAGTCCAGAGCAGTATGAGGGAGTAGGACTTAAAAGTATTTTAAGGTCAAGTCAGTAATTTAAAACCAAACCGCTGTTGTATGGCTTTTTGATTTCTATTGCATGTCAAAAAAGAATGACTCACTAGAGGTAAATATTTCTTAAAAGATAAAACAGGTGACACAACTTTTCTAACAAGGGGTTGTCACAACAAAAACCTCAGCACAGAGGCAAGATGGTGTGCCTGGGGTCAGTGCAACCACTCCTGGTCCTGTTATGGTGTACTTAAATATTGCCAGATTTATCTGCCCGTTGCTGGCAGGGAAGAGACTCCCAGTCCAATGCTCACCTGTGCTATCACATTCATGGGTTACTATGTCATTTGGAAGTATTGGATTATGCTTAAAAGCATTCCTGTTCCCTGCAATGCAGTCAGAACCAAAATTTCTCCTTGCAGTTGAGTTAGAAATATGAGCTATTGCAGACCAGACCGCAGGCAAGTGTTGCTTATACTCAGATTCTGAGACCTTTAATACAGATGTCTTAATCTCTGCTTGTTGCTTCTGACTTACTTGGTTGTGTTGGCCCCTCTGTGCACTTCTGGCCCTGTCAGTTATGATATTTCTAAAGAACAAAACCTCAGGTGCAAACAGCAATTGGCAGCATTAGACTCTGTGCATGGCAAGAGAATGGCAATGATCCACTTGGAGCGGAGGTCACTTTGGGGTCTTTGTAAGGTCCTGAGAACGTGATGCCTTAAAAATCCTTCTTGTTAAATCACCCTCCATGGTCTGTGACAAGCATGGCAGCTGAGGTGCTTTGCAATGGCTTCCTACATCTTCCCAGTGTGTGTTCCTGATTACACAGAGCCAGCAGCCCGTGTAGCAGGGCTGCTGTATCTGTGCTGTGACTGTGGTTCTGACAGCTGGGGCACTGCTGGTAGGGTGGGCTGCTCCAGGGATGAGGGATTATACAGCAGCTTGGAGTTGGAGCAATATAATGGTGTTCGCTTTGTGCATGGTTAATGGAACAACTTCTTCATATGGCTCCTAGCCCTTACTTTAGTGATTTTTAAATAAAAGCTTTCCTTTTAAGAAAGGATGTTGCTGGTTCTTTTTAGTGCACCTATTTGCAGGAATGGTTTTCATTCTCATCTGCTTCCCTCTGCCCTTTTTCTGTTGTATGGTTTGTTTCTTTGGGGTTTTTTTATTTGTTTGTGCTGAGACCTTTTTTCCTTTGCAATTTGATTGATCCTCCTTCTTTCAATTCCACATTGGCTGGCTGCATATGGAACCCCGCCTGGCTTTAGCTGAGACAAAATCGACTGCACACAATTTCCCTCTGACAGCTTGTACAAGAGCAAACATTTCCGAAGAGCTGAAAGTCTAGAAATTCAATCAGCGGAAAACCTACTGTGTGGAACAGCTTTGCTAGTGCTACAGCTCCCTGCTGGGTAGAAAAGCAATCCAGTTACAATAAATCCTTAAGAGTGGAGTCATTTGGGTAAAAGGAAAAACAAAAGCTGGTTTATAGAAACTGATTGGAGTCAGACGTTTTGACTTCCCATTGAAAAAGGAGTCAAAGCCCAGGCTTGCTTGGTACTTTAAAGGGGAGATTGGCTCCTTTTATCTTTCTCTAGGCCAGAGTTCTTAATATTTTGCTTGTGGAAGAAATAGAAAGAGTTTTCAATTTAAGTTAAAATATTTACTTTGATATAGATATTGATGCTATAACTGACTAGAAAATGAGTTGGTCTTGAATGTCCAGTGAAGGCACAGTTTTATTTCCAGCCACTCTGATTTTGTTCTGCTGCAGTTACAGAAATGTGAAACTAGGGCAAAACTGGGATCAAAATCAAGGTTTCCATGTCCTGCCAGGACAGCTTGGGCAATAGTTTGTGCTATGCTGCTGGTGTGTCATGAGCTCATGAAGCTGTTGATGTAATCTGGGCTGCCTGACAGACTTTTCTGACTGAAATTAAGAGTTGTGCCTAGTGAGAAAGATCTGTTTGTGTTAATTTTCTTTCATTCTTTAAATACAAGCTATTAAAAATTAGCAGCATTAAACAGCATTTGACATTAAAATAATGTCAACTGAGATGCCAGTAATGACTGTGATTAAATATTTCCCCTAATTTATATTTGAAAATTTAAATGAAGGTACCTTGGGGTAGTAAAGTCTCTGTCGTTTTCCTTTATTTTCATGATTATTTGCACCACTTCTCTTTTTGTGCCTTTCTTACTGGAGCATGTTAGAAGGACCACCAAGCTTGAATTGAAACAATCTTTCTAAAGTCAAAGTGAACTGTCTGGAAATGCTGAGATTTTCTTCTTCCTTTAATGCCTTTCTGGTGTTTACATAAGACTAGGTAAAACTTTTCTGGGCAAATGTGAATTTTAAAAAGTTGCTGTCCCTTTAATAGCTGCATGGGGCCAGTCAAGCCTGCTGCTGTCCATATAATCTGCATTGGGCTGTCATCCTTCCTCCCTCTCCTCCCAAATGTGTCTGGTCCTCATGGAAAACATTAAAAATTGTATAAACATTGTAAAGAATTTCCACGGGCCTTTATGTTTGAATAAGATGTTGTAAATCATAGCAAATGAGTACAAAACCTTGCCACAAAGATGGAGTTAAATTGGTTTTAAAAAGAGAGTAAGGCGGGATGGTAACCTGATGAGACTGTTAAAACTCCAGTTTCTGTCACAATCACATGCTGAGGTCTTTGTGGACCTGTGATAAAACTGAAGTTCCTCTTTCAGCTTTCTCCCACCCTCTATGGGAAGAGAAGGTGTCTGTTGTGATCCCAAGTGACTCCACTTTCATCCAAGTGTTTTCTGCTAGTCATGGAGCACTGTTTCCTATGCCGCCTGTGTAAATGGGGGCTGTACCTTTCCAAGGGGAGCACACTGAGGACTTGGCTAGCCCTGGTGGTGTGCTCAGAACATGGAAATGGTGCCCTTATGGCTTTTGACGACATGCCATATACTTGGTTTGGTTGGCTTCTCACAGTGCTGGTTTTGGCCTCTCCCGCTTTGTGTGGAGTCTGAAGGCCAGCTTCTGTCAGATGTCCTCACTGTGTCTGAAATCATAGGTAACATTGTGCCTGGAGACACACCCCTGGCACTAGGGGTTGATCTCAAAGTACCTGTGCGCTCGTGAACCCTGGGCTGAATGGTAGAGTTTTGCTGCCCAAGACCTGTGCACGCACCTTTCTCTGGACTTGGTCACTGCAAGAAGCTCTGTGGGATCTGCTCTACTGCAAGCACCTGCAGGCAGTAAAAAATAAATCCCCATGTACGTTTTTGAGTGCATCCCCCTGGGCTGTGTAGCACCGTGGGGAACAGGCAGTGCTCCCTGCCAGGGTGTGCTGCAGAAGGGTAATGGCTAAGCAATACAGTACTGCTAAGTAATACAGTAATTCTTGTTAATGGAAATAGGAGAACAAGGAAAAAAAAGCCTTTGAAAGAGGTCCTATAAATATTACCTCCCTTGGTGCTTCAGCAGCCCAGGCTTGGCTGGGTCACTGCAAGTTCAGTTCGTTTGTTTCAAGACAAGACCTGTCCATATTTATGAGGCTCCATTGTGTTTTTCTATCAGTGTTTCTTGAGAGGAAACTTAGTGTTCGGCAAAATCAATCTTTTTTCCTTAGCCTTCCTGTTGTTGCAATGTAACAAACGAACCATGCACACTCCAACTCACACGACCAGAAAACTGTTTTCCCTGAAATGGTGAAAAACAGCCTCAAAAGCACTTCCAAGGTCTTTAGATGTCTCCAGGCATCATTCTGCCCAGCTCAGGAGACAAACCACAGCATTGGCTCAAAGTTTGGGGTTTGCATGTCCAGAGTGTCAGACTTGCATCAAAATGAGGATCTGCTCTATTCTGGCTGGCTGAAGGAGGGTATTTTTCCTTCTATCTGTAGCACAGTTCCTTTGTGTATCACCAGAAGTTCTGTTTAAGGAAGATATGCACACCTAAATGATTTCTGCTACACCTTTACTGGTCAGGGCAACACAGTTGAAAATCTATTGACAGTTAAAAAAAAAAGAATTTGTGAAAATTGAATAATTTTGTTTCTGTTTATTTTGTCTGCTTGAGATTGGAAAGGAATTACAAGTTTCCGAGAGCATTTGATATTGCTGGTCTGCTACTGAGACCATTTGAAGGAGACACACTTGACAGGTTTTGTGCTGTCAAGGGGGGGGGGCGGTTTGACAAATTCCAGCAAAGGTAACTTAACCTATTGAACGTAAATTTTCACTGTATAGAAACAGCTGAGAGAGTCCAGCAAGATTGCTGATCAGCTGGATGTGTTGGTTCCTCTGTAGTTAAAAGTTTTGAGTACAGAAAGCAGAGCCATGGTATGAAGTCGAGAGTATTGCTATAGGTGCAGATTTCCAAGGCAAAGCATCACCAGCTTTAGAAGGAACCACAGACCATAGTTCAACTTCTCTTTCATGTAAAACCTCAGTCATTGTGCTGCTGCTGTTGTGCTTCATCATATGTGGGGGAACCTCCAGCTTTTGCTGCCAATAGTCACTAAAAGTAATGGTTACTAAGTTTCTGGTCTGGGGGTTTATTTTCTTTTCCTTCTAATTACAATTTGCTATCTTTTTCATCCTAATTATTATTTTGCTCTCAGAAAAGAGACATGATAGGGCTCAGCTGAGACTAAAACCAGGCCTAACCAGGAAAACGAAAATATAGCATTTATGTTATATTGTATATTTCATGATTGGGTTTTTTTTTTTTTCCTCACTGTGTTCTGGTATATGTGGGACAGAAGGAGCATGTAATTAGCCCACACTGAAATATGCTGTTTGACAGTGGCGAAAAATATGGACAATGCACACAGTGGAGTCCAAAGGCAGTTCCTGGCCTGGTGCTGCCCTGGTAGCTCAGAACCCGTGATTTGATGGTGATGGAGCCACTGCCACCACGCGCCCCACAGCTGAGCGTGCTCCTGGTGGGGTTGCCCAGCCTCCCCACCCGCTCAACAGCCCCCTCAGTCCAGAGAGGGTGGGGAGTTTCGAACAAACTTAGAACCCAGATCCTAAAGCTGCATTATTTTGAGAGTTCAGTAAGGCTTTGAATTTATGGAATTTATGGAATAGAATTTCAAATCTTCTGATTCTCTAAGGGCTCAGTAGTGTTTGGTACTTCTGTATCATCTCCTGTCTTCTCCACCTTGGCCCCACTCAGCCACAGACTAGATCCGAGTTACCTGAGCTGCTCTGCTCCCTGCTCTGCTGCTGAAGCTTCCTAACGCTCTGAAATGTGGTGGATGACCTCAGTAATACGGTATTTTACTTACAAAGCCACAAGGCTTGAAGATGCCTTCCTTGTTATTCCCTAGAGGAAGTGACCAATCCCTAAACAGTGAGGCAGGAGAGATAATAAGCAACAATTTTATGAGGAACCACATTTCATCCTCAACAAATCTGATAAAGGACTTTAGTTCTGGTTCTCCTAAGCTGTTTACCAGTGTGTTTGAGGGATAATTATTTTGCAAAGAAGGTGTGAACAAGAGTAGCACCAGCTAAACTGGGGAGACTATTGAGCTGCTACAAGGAAAACTTTCATGCAGATGTGAGTGGATGCAAAGTGTGGTGCTTGCAAATGAGCAGCAGTGGAAAAGTAATAATTTCACATATTGTGCTATTGTACTATGATTTGTATTTGAACGATTCAGAAAGAGACCATGGGTTGTTGCTGCTGCAGTAGGACTCTGTTTCTCCTCTTCCAACTAAACCCCTGGAAAAAAAACAAGCAGTAGAACACACCTGCTTGTCTAAAACCTTTAAAACTCTTTGCTTTCTAGTTGCTAGATGAGAGATGTCAATGTATGCCTCCCTCTGGAATTTTCTTTCTCATTGCTTTGTGTGAAATCTGCAGTACAGTGGCAGGAACTTTATACAGACTTTTATACAGTAACTGCAGTGGTGGATTTTTAGGAGTTTGTATATGAGGAGAGAAGGGATTTAACATCAGTGTTATATTTTTGTTTGTTGTGATTTGATTTCCATCCCGATGGAGGGCAGAGAACCACTGAGAGAGGTGCTGCCAGGTGTGGCTTCCTACTGCTTTTTAATTCTGTGATCACAGAACACCCGATTCTGCAGTCCTTGCACAGACAAGTCTCCCACTGATTTCAATGGGAAATTTGCCTGCATCAAGGATAAAAGAGTGGGCCCCAAGTTGTGTACAATGATGCAATCTGATCCCCCTGCTGTGGAAATTGATGTAATCGCATTCTCGCCCTCCCCCCTTTTCTCAACCCTTCTCCCTACCAACCCCTGGTGACTCCTGGGGGGCTTCTCACCAAACGGAGGGGAGGATGCAGCTGTGTGCTGAAGCAGCAGAGGAGAGGAGGAGACCTGCTAGCAAAATTTATGGAGGGTTGTATCTTAGATGTAATCCTAGAAAACAGCTAAGAACATGGACCTGCCTGCCCTGAAAAATGCAATCACCTGCTTTTGCTAAATGAGGGGATGTTTCTTGTTTTTACTTGTGACATTCATGACACATCCTCCTCATGTGTTTAAGGCTGATTTACAGTGCTCCATGAACTGAGCGATCTCGTTGCCATCTGCATTCATTCTGTGCAGAGGGACAGGGTTAGCTTTTTCTAGGGCTCTCTGTGTTGTTATTGTTGACAGTCTCTGCTTTTCAGTGGTGCTTTTGTGCCCTGGCACAGTGCAGGTTGCTTGGGAATAGTGAACCTCGAGAATGCTGCACTTTGTTGCTGGGTGAGCCGGGCGACCTCTCAGATGCTTCCCCCTGCTTTGCTATTTGTATGGGGTTTGGTTTTATTTTTTTCCTTTGGGAATTCTAGGCTCAGCTGAATTTGTTCTGTGTTTTGCAGAAGAAAGAGCTTGTTAAAGAATTCCCTGATGACTTTGAAGTGAACTATTTATTTTCTCTCAAGGCTTACTCAGTGTAGCCATTTGCCCCCTCTCCTCTGTTTTTTCACCCCAGTGTTTCCTGAGCTACAAGCATTCTTGGAATATATTAGTTGTAATGAGTTATGTGGGCATCAAAAGTTTTCTTTGAAACTATATGGCATCAACATCTGTTAGCTCTTAGAGAACAGAGACACAGACAAAGGGGCTGATGGGGGGAGGGAGGAAAAAGATATTAAATTCTGGAGTATGAAGTCTCCGTCTCAAAGACTCAGGGGGAGGGGAAGGGGAAATCTGCTAAACTCCATGCTTTGATGTGGGCCGCTGGCCCTGCCATTCCATTTATGGGAATGTGCGTGGCAGACGGGCCTG
>VZTE01005381.1:2373656-2492385 GCA_013397775.1 Eulacestoma nigropectus | reverse complement strand
CTGCCTGGTTTGTCCTGCCTGGTTTGTCCTGCCTGCTCTTACTGCCTGGTTTGTCCTGCCTGCTCTTACTGCCTGGTTTGTCCTGCCTGGTTTGTCCTGCCTGCTCTTACTGCCTGGTTTGTCCTGCCTGGTTTGTCCTGCCTGGTTTGTCCTGCCTGCTCTCACTGCCTGCTCTCACTGCCTGCTCTTACTGCCTGGTTTTTCCTGCCTGGTTTGTCCTGCCTGGTCTGCCCTGCCTGTCTGCCCTGCCTACTCTTACTGCCTGGTTTGTCCTGTCTGCTCTTACTGCCTGCTCTGCCCTGCCTGCTCGGTCCTGCCTGCTTTGTCCTGCCGGCCCTACCTGCTCTGCCCTGCCTGTCCTGTCCTGCATCCCCTACCCTGCCTGCCCTGCTTGCTGTCTTGCTGTGCCGTGCTGCCCAAGCACTGTCTGTCACCCACTCGCCCAGCCCGCAGCCCAAATCCTGCCCTAGCCCTTGTTGCTACAGTAACATTTTCAAGGAAAATGCCACGTACTCAGTTTTGAGATAGGGAATCAGAATTTCTAATAATATAGTCAACTCTTAAGTTAAAAAAAAAAAAAGTGTTTAGAAGGGAACATTTTATTTGCTTGTAATCCTCCTGACATCCTTGTGAATCAACATACAATTGTTCATCTAAATCAAGTTTTTAAACGGTGTACATCTGTGGTTTTTTATTGCCTGTAATTAAAAAACGTGTCTGTTTTCATGTATGCAGCGTCAGTCACTGTTCAGGCATGGTCACCAATGCTGGACTGCTTACAGGAATGTGTGGAGACAAAATAAAAAGCAGAATCTATCTTTTCCTGCAGAGCCTCACAGTGCTTGTCCTACATGCCAGGCAACAGAGGAGAAGAGTAAAAGAAGCCTCTAGGTCTGTCTTTTCCTCTTGTTGGCTCTGTATTTAGCCTTAATGTTGATTGCTTTGCTGGGACTTCCTGGCCCATTAAAACCCCGACCAGTTATAAAATGATTAGTTGACATACCTGGGCTCTAGGGACAAAGAGGTGGTTTAAAAAGGAATGTGAACCATCTGTTTTGCCAGCACCTCCTGTTGACAGATTTATGGCTCAACATTAGCATATGTGTCCAGGGTCACACACCTGTGCTTCCTAACAAGGTAATATTATTTAGCAGGGTATGTTTTCATCCTGAGGATTCAGAGCTCTTTGCAAAGGTGGGCATCAAGAATTCCGTTTTACAGTTGAAAAATGAAGGCACAGAGAGATTTAAGTGACTTACCCTACACCACACAGTGAGTCTGTGGTGGAGCAGTTATTGAATCCAGGTTTCCTCCAGCTGCATAAATATACGTCATCCATTAGCAGGAAAAGCCTTAGAGCTATAAACATAATAGAGGAGCATTGATTATCATTCTAGGGGAGCTCTAAGCCCTTGTGCTGTATGAAAACCTGAGCCATATAGAAAGACACAGGCTATTCTCACAAGGAAGGTTCAGAATGCGGTATGCTAAAGCTGTAATGATCACTGGAGTTGGTGGTCACATCTTAAATGAGCAAGTCATTCTGTACTCAAGCTCTGTAGCCATTTTCTGCAAGCTTGCTTCTCAGTGCATGCCTGGATATAATCACCTCAGTGCACTTAAGCCTGTCTGTTAAAGAGTTTCTTGGTAACCAAATCTATCATGAAAGGAAGTTGAACAAAAAATCAGATTTATTACATAGCCACATCCATCTGTCTGCTGTGGTGAAGAAGCCCAAAATAAGCAATGCAGAGAAGTTATTGAGCAATCCAGGCTGGAAGGAAGATGAAGATTTGTCCTCTTTCATTCATGTCCTTAGGCATGTTCATCAGTATAATCTATGTTGAAGATAAGATCTTGGAGAACATGGGACAATTGATTTTCCAATCAGCAAGGAGATTAGAGGATAGTTAGAACAAAATAAGGTAAATAGCTGAATCTGTAGAGTTCATTTATTCTTCTGAAGTAGCTTCAAAGTGAATTTAAAGATAGCAAAAAGCAGTCATTTCTAGTTTCAGTTCTATTTAATCTCAAAGACTGATGATCTTTTTTAGTTGAAGATGGCTGGACCCTTCAGCTGGGAAGTAACTGCTGATTCTGTACATCTGTTCTAACAGTTGCTTTCAATTATATGATCTCTTATCTGGTAGAAGTCCTTGAAAACTGTATTTTATCCGATCACCTTAAAAATTAAAAGCCTTAGAACTTAGAAGTTACAGGTTCCAACAATAGTGTTAATGGAAGATTGCAAACACCTAGCAAGGGTTTATAAATATCCATGAAATACAGGATTAAAGCATCATAAAAATAGTAATGTTCTGTCTTGAAACTGGAATAATCTAAATAAAACTGTACCCTAAATTGATCTTCTGAGTATCTACAGGTCTTAACATACATTGGATAAAAGTTCCTAGTATTTTAAGCTATTATTTCTGGTCTTTTTTTCCACTATATATTAGAGAGATATATATATAGGATATAAATTGATTTGTGTTTACAACCATACTTATCTTTCCACAGCACATGTGAAGCCTATGATTCAAGTTAAATGAGCAGGCAGGTAGCCTTTGTTTGGGTGCAGGTTGCAGTGATTGACAACTGAAAGAGGATGCTCATTTGCTCACTGTAGTAGAGATGACAAAGCTACTTGCAAAGAACATGTTTCATTGTAGTCACTATCGGATTTCCATAGGCTGGAGAAAAGAAATAGGTCAGAAATATGAAGAAAGGACTTGTGTTTCATCCTTTTGGAAAGCCTGGTACATGTTTGTTTGGGGCAAAAGAGGTTCAGCTGCATGTTGCAAGCAACCAGGAACAAAAAGTACCATGTTTCCTTTCTTATTCAGGTGTTCACCAGGAAGGCTTTTGTGCAATTGTCCATCCGCTTTGCATGTTCACTTCCTCAACAGGCTCATGTTCATATTCCCATGAATGGGCTGTCCTTAAGAGTGTATCACACAACCACTGCTCCTGGCACCCACTTGAGGGCCTGTAACAGGGATATAAAGGTATTGGGGATGTTTTCTGCCTCATAAGCCTCTGATAGTCCATGATCCTTTGTGACTGGAGTTTAAGAGCGGGGGTTTTTTTGGCCATCTTGTCTTTATCATCACAGTATTTATCAACATCTGGAATTGCTCTACAGATGCGTTCTGTGAGATGAGACTGCAGGGGTGCCAATTCTGTCAAATAGGTGGACACAGATGCGTGATTTCCAACCATGTTGCCGTGTTATTAAGGCTGGGAGTTACTGCTCCCAGAGAACAGAGGCAGCCACACTGAAGGCATCTGTGTTTCACCATTTTATTTTTGGAGCTGGTAGATTAGTGTGATCTTTATGCTAAGGTGCCGAGCGATGAATTTTGGTATCTGTGGTACTAGACCCATTGTGTCCTGCTCTCTCTGTTAGGAAGACTGTAACTTTGGGCATAGAGGCCAACAGGGCAGATAAAGGCAGTAAAATCCTAAGCCACAGCAGTTAAACCCATCCAAGATCATCTATCACGGATCTTAGAGGAAAAGTCTGTTTTCTTAAGAACTCTACCTGCTGTGATTATATTATGAAGAAATTTTATCTGAGAGAAGCTTCAATGTATGGTGAAGGAAGAAAAACCCTTCTGTAAAGACAGAGCACAGATTCTTATTTCAGGGAAAGAAAACATTATAGAAGTTGAACTTGTTTCTTCTGCTGAACAATCTACATTATTGGACTTGCAGTGTGTATTTTGATGTGGGTCTGAAAATTAGAGTCACCTTGACTTCTTCAAGTATGAGTTGCTTCATGCATTCTCTACAGAATGTTGCATCCTAGTGAAGTGTCTTTATTATTAAATTATTCAGAATGGCAAACTTCAAAAAAAATAAGACCTCATGATTGCAGAAGAAAAAGGGAATTGTGCTGTAGAAGAACAATATTAGGCTTAAAACAAGGCATAAATATGTATTGCTCTATAGTGTTTTTTTGTATTGTATATGCTTTAATTCTTACATATATTTGCCTGGTTTCAATTTTCATTATAGTGAGGCTTGGCATATATACTTTTATCTGTGTAAGGCCCTGGGTTTATAGATTGCTTATGAACAGAGAAGGAAGGGAAGCTCTTGTCGTTAATAGAATACTGTAATACAGGAGTGTATGGTTTATTTAAAAAAGCTTATGAGGGGGATCTTCAAACATTTTTGAAAAAGAATATTACAATGAAGTCTTCATTTCCAAATGCAGAGAGAGCCAGGTGCATGTCCAAAGCACATTCTTCTCTTTTGCCTGTAAGTAGTGATTGCCCAAAATTGTGTGCATAAATGTCTACTTTCATGTGTGTTTGACTGCATGGGTACCTGTGCATGGAAGCTGCTGACCTGGCACAATGTCCTCTCCGCGCGTGTCTGACTGTGAGCAGTTAATTTATTTATTTCCTTATTTATTTCATTTTCAAGTTTTAAGCCTGGCTATAAACCTGTATTTAGAGAATGATGACCACCTCAGGAAAACTGAGTATCTGCTTCCACTTACATTAGCCTAAAAGAAGCTACACCATTTTTTGAGGTGTGAGTAGGCTTCCTAGTGCTGAAGCCTAGGCTTGAGATGATCATAGTTACACATGGCTGTGTTTCTAGACCATGGGAAATTTCAGATACCCAAAGGGGAACAAGGTTCCTTCCATCGACTGTTTTTCGGAACCCTTTTTCCTCTTCAAGTCTGGAGAAGACTAAAACACTAATGACTGCTTTGGGATTTGGATGGGTTTCCTGAAGCATCTTCAACAGATGAGGTTTCCACAGTCTGCTAAGGACTTGCTATAGGAAAATCAGACTTATTTTGGAAACTTCTTTCCTGCAAATGAGACTGAAACATTCAGAATGGCCACTTGGCACCTGACAGGCCCTCAGTGGTTTGGTTGAAAGGCCAAAGGGCATCCTCATTCTCTTGAGCCTCTATTTCTTGGGATTGTTTTTTCTCCATCAAGAATTGAAGTTTGTGCATAGGTGACACAGCATTCTTGTTGGCAGTGACTTTAAAACTGTTTAAAATCTACACAAGACATTAGAATTACCACATATCTTGTCCCTTGCAGTCCTATTGTGAAATGTGTTTCTTCAACTTTGCTCATTCCAAAACTTTATTGCATCAATGTGAGAATAAAGAAAGAAAAACCCGTGTTTCAGTCAGATGGTTAAAAATAGGGAGGAAAGGTTTTTGGTTGAGGATTTGTCATTCTGCATATGTTGTGCAAAAAAAAAGTATATATGATTCCTTGACAAAAACTTCATTAAACAGGAAATATGTGCATATTTTCTTCCAAAAATGTGGAAAATTCAGTATCTTAAGGCTAAATCAAAGGATTTTAATGAGGTGTTTGAAGAAGGAGAGAGGTAAAGCAACTTGTTTCTACTTGAGAAGAGCAACACCTTTTAGAAAAATGTTAATTAACGCAATATTGACTTGAGATGAAATACAAGGAGTAGGGAGGCCCAAGCTTTAAAAATGTGCTTGTTGTCATGATAACCCACTTAAATCAAAGGTTATCCTTTGAAATATCTAATACATCTGTGGATATATCTGCCTGTACTTAACACTGGAGCAAAACTGTATTGAGCACTGTGTTAGGTCAGGCACAGGCTGCTAAAATCCATGCTCTGGTTGCAATCAGTAGCTTTGGCTCTTGTGTGCCATAAATGTGCTGGATGTCATGGGGGGTGACATGGAAAGGCAGAGCCAGGACAGGGAGAGGGGGTAATACTGCAGAGCAAGGTTAGAGCAACTGATGGATGTAAGGACTAGGAGGCAGGACTGGATGTGACCACAAATATGCCTGTGCAGAGCCTGGAGGGTGAAATCAAGGAGCTTAACCTCAGTGTAGAAGCAGAAAGGGAGCCAGCAAAGGTGATGTAGACAGAATGAATAGTGAGTATTTGGATTGCAGCATTTTCAGATGGCTTGTGAGAAGGAAGTCAATAGCCCCAGAGCGAGTGCCTGGCCTTTGTCTCCAGAGACTTGTATCAGTAAAAGAAGACTGCACAGGGCCATTAGGGCTGATGTTGAGGTTAAAAAAATTAAGATTTCCATTGAGTCAGATTTCACTGATATCTGATTGTGCAGCAAAAGTGGGAAGCGAGAGTTGATTGCTGGACTTGTACCTAGCTGAGTAGAAGTCCTGGGGTGTGGGAGCTTTTAAAGGTTGTTTTTCTCCTCGTGTATGTATATACTCAGCAACATTTCTGAGGGAGTTGCACTAATTAGCTCTTCTCTCCACCCCCGCCCTCTTAAATCAGAGCTGAGTACAGTGGCACCTATCAGAGTGGGATATATGGGACACGAGGTCCTTTCTGGCCAGGCAGCCAGCTGTTCTGAGTTTTGAAGCACATGTTTGAGCCTGATTCTTAGTCATTCACTGTGATTTGTGTTGGTAGCTAACAGAGGCCAACTTATTTATCTGGGAAACTCCTAGTGAGGTAGAGACGCTTACTCTAGATGGGTTCCTGTTCAGCAACCCATAGCAATGGCATGCTGCAATGATCCTTCTGTGTAAATGTTTTTTTTCTTTATTCTTTCAAGTGCTTGCTGACCTCATTTATATAGTATTTCACAGGGTACATCTGGTTTTGGTTGTTTCATGACTCAGTGTTCCAGTTCGAAAATGCAGCGTTGTGATTTAAAACCTCATGTCAGGACAGTGATATACAACTGCCTATGACCTAAACATTGTTGCTGTTGCTCTTGGGCACTGGTCCTGCTGTGGCGCGGGTGCTGAGGGCCCTGTGGCAGAGCCTGGCCGAATGCAGAGCTGCTCCTGGCTTTTTCATCCCCTCGAGCCCCGTCCTCTTTGTGCTTGAACACACTTGTCACCAGCGTCAAATATCCCTACCTGGCTGTACTGTTTGCTTCCCACTTGCTTTCTTGAACTGCAGGTTCTGTTTTACCCATTGACCCTTTTCTTTCACTCTAGCCCACTTTATGAATTTGGGTTGCTGGGGGTAGATGCACTGTTTTATCTGCTTAAAGGCAATTTGTGTGGGTTACTGGGAGAATATTATGCAGGATAAGCTACAGCCAGAGTGGTTTTCTCTGATGCTTGCTCAGCTTTTGTACGTTTCTGTTGTGTGAGTTCACATACACTGCCCAGAAACCTTTTCTCAGGCAGGTGCATTTTGGTGTTTATCCAGGTTGCAACATCTATCTTGGTGATGCTAAAAATATTCAGGTAACTCTCTTGCAGTTTTTTTTGACAGAAAAGTTAATGATGATAAGATGAATGAGAGAGTATATTTTTTTTTCTCCTGCATTTTTTTCATGTAAAATCTTAAGAGTTGCCCACACCCTTTGCAGATACATGTCTGTCTATCAAAGATAATACATGTCAGAATCTTCCACAGAGGAATACCTTTGAATGGGAGCTGAGGATTTCTGCTTAAATGTGTCACTAAATGTTCAAACAATACTCTCATCAGTTTCAGGTTGGATTGCCAATTTATGTGCTAACAGTTATATTACGGTTCAACAGCATGAAAAACACTTTTTAGGATGTGTTAATTTATAATAATTTGGTTTAAGGCAGAAACACTTACTGGAAATTTGCTTGCATTAAGTTACTACTTTAACTTAAATAACTAGGAGCTAGAGAAGGAGTGAAACTAGACTGGAATATAAAACATATTTGCTTAAGACCCATGTAATGATTAAAAGTGAGGAAATAAGGAAGCTAGTGTAATGAATATTAATGCTTCACTCTGCTGTTTTAGGCTCCCTGTCTTCCACTGTTTTCCTTTAAGTTACTTGATAGTGCATTTTTAGTCAACAAATGTGTGCTTATTTTTAAGTGATGTCTTTTGGCATATGAAAAATCACAACAGTTAATGACTTGTGAGTTTTGTAGAGCATGAGATTAATGACATCATTTTAACAGGCAATGTTTGATACCCGGATGCAGTGCTTGCTTAGCTAAAATTTTAGGAGGTGAAAGCTGCCATCTGGATAGTATTCTCAGAGATATACCACAAGTACCTACCCATTGCATATTTGCTGACCAGGTTAACAGAAAATATTTTTTTTTCCAAAGAGAGCAGGAATTCCAACACAAGAAAACCCCAAACGAAACAGTTATTCAATATTTAGCATTGTGGGAGAGCAGAGTCACTTCTATATATCATTATCTATGGGAGCAGGCAGTGGTGTGCTCTCACAGCTTCATGGAAAATTGTGATGTGGGGGAAAGTATACTGACTTTTAGATGGTCCTGAAAAGATCATCATCTTGCAGCAATATAATGCATCATGCCAACATTTTATGTCTTCTTTTCATTCTCTGTTCCTTTCATAATTTTTAAGGTAATGATTGATATTAATCTGCACATGCCCAGAAAAAGAGACCTTTTTTACTGGAACAAAAGTAGATTTTTTGTGATTTGCTACCTGGAAAGATAAATCCAGAATGTCAGCTTTTATAGCAGCATTGTGCCGTGCTGTATCCCAGCATTCCAGGCCAGTTTGCCAGTATTTCTCAGGGACATTGGCCCTGCGAGGTCTGACTTTACTTCAGGGGATGTGATGGTGAAGAGACAGTATTTTCAGGGTTTTTGGGCTAGGTATCCAGTAGTGCTAGTGCAATCTACTTTTTAACATGCTGTTGCAGAAATTGATACTGAAGAATTCCTAAGATATGCTTTTGTGGCTTAGTTACTCTGTTATAACTAATCTCAAAGAATAACATTTGGGCACGTGGAAGGTAAAGAACCTCTGTCAGCTTTTTCAGGAAAAAGAGGTGAACTGTCTTTATCATGATCAAATTCCTTAACAATAAAGCTGGTTAATACAATCAGACATTAATTTTTCCAGGTTATTCCCTTATCCATATCTCGTACTAAAAGCTCTCCACGGTCAACTTCCAGCCCCCAGGCTGATGCTGAGAATGCTGGCTCTGTGCTGCTGCTCTGTTTTTGCAGATGCAGCTGGAATGGCTGTGAGTGCAGCACACCAGTTTTTTAGGCCCATATCCTTCTTTGTCACCATAACTTTATCAGAGGCAGAGAGTGTTTGTGGAGAATCCGGGGAGCCAGACCACAGTGTAAGGTCAGTGACACTATGGTGCTGCTAAAGCTTTGGAATGACTGAGAGAAGGCAGGACATGAGGATAGCTGCCATTGCTTATGGTTTAGCTGGGATGGGGTGATGGAGCTGGAAGGGTTTGCTAATAAGAGAGTAAGAATGCTCTTCAGTCTTTGTGACTGGAATTAGCTCCAGATCCCACTGATGCCCTTTATAACTACTTCAGCACCACTGGAGAAATGTTTTTGGGTCTGAGATAAGTTCATCTGCTCCTGTATTGTTCTATACATACTGGGGCTGACAAAATCTCATTAATTTCAGGACTGAAGGCTCAGGCAGCTTGTCAGAATCTGGTATCTGCTTTTCTTGGGTGACCTCTAGCATACGGAAGTTTTCTGTTTGTTGGTGGAACCATATGATAACATTCCTCTGTGGGTAGTGAAAGGCTTATTTCTCCTTTATCTTCTCCATTTGGAGTTTTTTTTAAATCTTGCTTGATTGAAAGAATGTTGAAATGCTAAGTACTGCTTTGTAAAATTATTTGAATATGAACATTTTTTTTTTTCTTTCCCCTCTGTAGTCAATTCATCTTCACTAAATCTTTGTCCAGAAGTATGTCCAGAGCATTTTAAAATAGCACCAAATGCATTGACAATCACTAGTAAGGTGATTGACTTCTTTCCTGGGAAACAGTTTCTGTACTCTCATTTGTGTTTTAAATTAATTCTGGCAATAATAAGTAAATATTGTTAGCACCTCAACACTTTGTATATAGTATATTTGAAGTTAATTTGTTTTGTTTTGTTTTAAACAGGATTTATCTGGGGAAGGCTACAGAGACACTATTGGTGATGAACACTTTCATCTAGAAGGTATTTAAAGAACAACATTTTTTGGTTAATATAAAGGGATATTGGAGTAAGTTAATGAATAAATCAGTGTGAGAATGCATATACCGAGAATGCAGTTCTTGATCTACTGATGTGTCATTTGCCTGAAAAAAATGTTAAGAAGGAAAAAGGGTATTATTTCTGTGTCTACTACTACTAGTATTGAAAAAAGTCACCCAGTTGAACCACAGGGACCAAGTGTTTTAATTCAAGGTCTCACCATTTTCTCCAGGTACTTCTCTTGACATTAGTAGCAGTGGTGAATGTTACTGTCCCTGGCAGAGGTGGCAAGTGCAGTGAGTGAAACTGTTAGCACTGGGTTATGTGAGACACCACTCCCTTCTGGGTTACACAAACCAGCCTTAGAAACTCCCACGTTAATTTCTAATAAGGACTAGAGACTCTTACTCAACACATTTTTCTTGAATATGAATGGAACCATTATTGCCTCAGACAATTTCTCTTTCCATCTCTTGTCCTCCTCTGTGATCAGGCAGTTGAGATGGAATCATTGTTGTGGTGGGAAGGACCTTGGTGCCTATGAGTATAGATGCTGTATTCTGCCAGAGAACACATCCGAGGTACCTTGAGCTTCAGGGACAGATGGGGGTTCGTGACTGGAGAAGATTAATTTGTTGCTCATTCCTTTGAAGGAAATGAGACTTCAGAGACTCCCTAGTATAACAAGCGGTTGCATGGGCTGTGTGCTAGATTTGTATTATAAAATAGTGGAAACAATATGCCTGATTTATTTAGAGCAATGAATCATGTCAAGCTTAATCTGGAAATTTCTATCCTTTTATAATCCAATTATTTGTTTCTGGTATTAGAAGCTTTTGTATAAACAGAACGTGAAAGATTCTCTGTTAAGAATGTCTGCCTTCCAGTTCCTTACCTGTGCAATATGTTACAATACCATCTTTCTTGGACTCCCAAGTTTCTCTCACCTCTGTAGTTTACAAAGACTGCATGTCTTGTATGTGCCATAACATAGGAACTCGATTTCAGCTGGTGCTTGTAGGCTACTGTTAATCACAAAGGCAAACTATACTTGCAGTGATGGAGTCACTGTTTGTTGAGTGGTTTTGTAGTTAACTTCACTACAGTTTTCCAATCTCACCTTAGTAGGACAAAATGCTGGTAAAGGGTAGGATTTTAATTTTAGAACTATAGGAGAAACCTACTTCAGACAGGATATTAAATGTCAGCTAGGTGTATAATTTCTTTTTCTTTACCTCATCCTATCTTTCCTTGCCTCTAATTATTTCTTTCTTTGTTGTGTAGCATTGTCTTGAATAGCAAACATAATGTTCAATATCTAATATTTTCAAACCACTCAGCAGCAAGATTCTTTTTATTAGAGTGTAAAATTTTTTAAGTAACAGTAATTTCAGTCTTTCGGGAGTTTCACATTATTACTTCCGATGAGTCCCATTTGTTATGAAGTAGATGAGTAGTGAAGACCAGATTTAGATACCAGCAATGGTCCATCTTTTGTGTGCTGTCACCAGGGAAAAGTTGTTCTGTGTCATCTTTCCAGCTGGGAGGAAGATGACTGTTCCCACCCAGTGCTCAGGCAAATGCATGCAGATTGTCAAAGCTTGCTCCTCATCCCTTCTGCTCTCAGATCTCCAGCCTGTGCTTTCCATGCTGGGGACAGTGTTAAGCACTTCCCATTTCATTCAGATATTGAAAATCCTGTAATTATCAGACAATACTACAAGCATTGTGTTAAAGCATCCTTTTTGTGTAACTTCATACTTTTTACTTGCATCATACTTTAATGATTGTGCTAGTACTAGCACAAAATTGTGATATTAGATAAAGTGAAGCTGCAACCTGATTTGAGATCTTTGACAGGGCACAGCTTGAGTGTAGCTTAGGTGCAAGATGGCAACTGTCATACCTCTTCTCTGCACAGAAATGTTTCTGTGGGAAAATGTAATTAATATTCTAGAACATAGATTAATCTTTCCATCTAAAATAGTTGTTCTTGCTTTATTTTGCTGCCTCGTGACCTTTACATATGTACTGGTATATGTAACTGGTATGGTACTGTATGAGCTGCATGATTATATGCTCATGTGTCATAAGATAACATCAAAATCACCAACAGCTTCAGAGACAGGGATCTGTAACCCAGAAAATGGTTGATCAGACTAAGCTCAGAGAGGACATGAATGGCAAATACCATGCTCTACCAAATACCATGCATCAGTGAACTGTATTCTGCCTTCATAAATGCATGGTAGGGATGAAACAGAAACGTTTCTCAGATTTGCAAAAAAAGCACAGCAAGTGCTACAGTTCTCGTTTGGGGGAGGAACATTAGAGCCTTCACTCTCAGGTACTTTATTGGAGAATAAATCTGAGTTCTTTGGAAGACTCACACTGAAAAGACAAAATGGCAATAAGAGAAATAATTGAATTCCTTGTTTTGTTTTACATAGCCAAGTTCATTACCTTTTTTTCCTTCTCTCTTTTTTCCCCCCTCTTAGCTGTCTGAGCAGTACAGATAAAAAGAACTCCCTTTGCTGGATTTAACTTCTGTGTTGTTATGTAAAGCTTGATCAAATCCTTTCGTCTTGACAGACTTAACTGGCCAACAGCAAAAGGCTCGGGATTCTGGGATTAAGATTGTATTTGGTAAGAGGACTGGTGCATTAGTGCTTTCTTTTGAACCATACAAAGAACAAAGTAAACATCAAAAGCATTAAGCCATGAGAGCGGATTGTTGACTCAATGTTGCTGCATGACAAGAGGTTAGAACTCAATAGCGGCAACTCTGTTTATTGAGTGCTATGCAGAGAGAAACGGTTTGACCAGCATTGTCTGTTACATCCACCACCTGCCTTTGATTTTGCTGCCGGGCAAGTCGCTAAATTGAAATTTTTGGCTTTTCTCTTATGTGGTCAGTGATTTCCTTAGATAAGAGACACCAATGGAAACCTCAGTCTCATATTACTCTTATTCTGTTTTCCTTCTTCCTCTTTCATTAATAACACATCAATTTGGCATGCTGGATATAGGTTCTGTAGTGGATTCATTTGCGTCTTGCATTCCAAGTGATTTCCCACTGCATTTCAGAACCTTCAACTTGCCAAACTTGGAGTACTTGTGCAATCTGCTGTGGCTGTGTAGGAATGTCTCATGCTCAAACTTCTTTGTCTCCCAGTTTCTGCACAGGAAGGATGTGCTTCAAAACCCTTCACATGTAGGGTAAAAGAGCTCCCATTTTCTCTTCCTGTCCCTAGCTAGAACAATGGGTTGCCAGAACCAACCAGTGACTGGGGGTGGCTCTGGAAGAAGTCACAACACCTAGCACAGACATTGGGAGATACTTTCCGTTTCATGTCGGTGGAGAAGCTAAAATGGCAGGCAGGAATTGAGTGAAGGATCAAACAGCAAGTCACTCTTCTGCCATGGAGACAAGCAGGTGGTTCAGAAAGGTATCTGCTGTTTGTGTACTCTGTAATAACATCCAAGTTCTCCCTCAACTCTTCTAGGCCTAAGTAAGCTTCTGATGAATTGTTAGAGGGTCCTGCTCTTGTTTTTCTGAACCTATTTCATCTCCTTTCCCTAGACCTTTCGGGAATTTTTTGCAGCTAAAGCTTCCAGACCAGGAGAGCTTTCTTGTCTTGACCACTCCATGTCTTTCTGAAACGAACTGGGGTTTCTCCATCTTATCACTACTGCAACATTTAAAAACTTTTCAGGAAGTTCAGCTCAGGAAGGAAATCCTGATGCAGTCCTCTGATGCTGTATAAAGGGGTGATTTCTTCCTTGTCCCAGTACAAGGTCTTTGGAGCCTCGTGGAATACAGCTGCCTTTTGGAGTTCACAGTGAAGTCCTGAGCTTCACCTCGATACCTAACCTATTGTCCCAATTATTTACGCAATCATGTGACTCCTCATGTCACTGTTCTCTTGAAAAGTATGACCTAAGTATTTCTACTGATCAAAAATCTTGCATCTCTTGAGATCAGTCTAGTCCTGTACCTGTCAGAGGAGCTGCCTGTTAACACTGATAGCAATCTGTTCCCTGTTTCATTTGTCAGCTGAGGGTGATGTCTTGATTATTATTCTCTCAACAGAAGACTGGAGAAGATCCAAGCCTTCCTAGTGCCTTATCTGAACATGATATCCAAAGTCCTGCTGAAAGTAGTGACAGAGCTTGGCCTAAATCAACAAACCCAATTTTTTATATATTTCCCAAGACAGATGTATCTAAATCCCTAGATGTAAGATGTTTCCTGTTCTGGTACCAGAAAGAACAAATTATTCAGGTTATCTTCTTGCCCATTAATATTAGAAAGCCCTCCAGCAGAGTTCAAAGCACACGTTGTTGCTGAAAAAAACCTAGCAGATCTGTAAAAGACCTACTTGTTGCACTTTCCACATATTTACAAGCCATTATGGAATTTTTAACCCTGCAATTAAAGCATTTTGTATTCAGCAAATCTTTCAGTTATGATGGTTATTTATTTATTTTCTGAAGCTTAAATAATTTTTTTATTTTATACACATGAAATTCCAGTGTATCTATAAAAAAGGCATAGATTGCATCTTGCACACAGGCAAATTTGCTTTATGTTGGCACTATTGTTATTACCTGTATAGTACTATTGATGCAGGCTTGGAGCTTTGCAGAAAATGATGGTCTCTTCTCTCTCAGGTTCTTAAACAAAATATCTGTTTATCTCTGACATTGCAAGTAGAGTGTTAATAATTCTACCTTAGACGTGCTCTTGTGGTCAGCCTTCTGGGATGTTATATGGAAACTCTGCATTTTAATGACTTGTTGCTAATCCTATGCACTTACCATAGATTTGCTATGCATGAGTATATGCTATGTGATCACCTCAGACTGGTGATCACTTGCTCACTGTAGTTTTTTCAGCTCTCAAGAGGTTTCTGCTGTATCCTGTCCTACTACTCAATATGACATGAAACAACTCTGAAAAATGTCTTCGGCCACGGGGTGACCCACTGGCACCAGCCACCAGTATGTGACAAGCAGCAGGTCCCTGCTGAGGCTGGCAGCTGATAAGCTGGTTACTGTGGGTTGGAAGGAGCAGCAAAGGACGTGGGGGTGTGGGGAGGAAGGAGCAGTGGAGAGTGCCAAGAGAAAACTGCTTAGTTTGGCAGTTAGAATAAAAGTCACCAAAGAACATGAGACTGGTAGGATTAGCAGAAGTTTTCCTGTGGTTGTGCGCAGATCCAGGAAATTATAAGAAGCAGGTAGGCTGCTTGCCATGAGTGGGAGGAAAATCTTACGGCATGAGGCACTTTAAAAAAAAAAATTAAAAAAATATAAAATCGTACAAGTGTTTCTTAACATTAGCTGTTCCAGTTGAGGGGGGTTGGTATTTGGATCAGAAGCTTTTACTTCTAGAGCTGCTGTTTCAAGTGCAGCCAGGTCAGTAGTGATGAAAGACGGTTGCCATCCAACGGTTGCCCATGGCCTGTGTGTAATGAGTTAGTGGTCTCCAGGTGTTTCCAAATGAACCTTTACAGTGTGTCTAACAGCTCCCACCCATGCTGGCAAGCAGAGCACAGAAAGGCAGTGAAAAGTGGGCTGTTAGGACACCTCAGAGGGTGAGTTTTCCTCCTCACACTGAGCTGCTGCTGCGTGGAGGGCATGTGCTCTCTTGCCCGTGTCCTGCATGTTCCCGGCAGTGTGTCACTCTCTTTAGCTGACACCCCTCCAGCTCCTATGGTGCTGCCTAACAGGCTGTGATAGATGATGTGTTTTGTCTATGGTTTGAGAGTGTTCTGGGTTATAATCCTCTGCGTTAGACTGGGAAGATCATACCTGCTGTAAGCAGTAGCTTCACATTGATCTCTGTGTTCGGATCATTCTACGCAGCTGGAAAGTTGTTATATTGAACACAAGCAAGTTGCATGTTGGTTCAGGAGCACCATAGCAAGGCTGAGACTGGAGCTTGGGATTTTCTGCAACCATGTCTGTCCCTTACAATATGACAGAGAGAGAGTTACAAAGTACAGTATGCAAGAAAGCCTTCCAAACTTACAAATGGTCTATATTCTTTTTGATGACTGAAGAAAGCCAAATGATAATAGAGAAGTAAACAAGCACCTCAGAAAAAGCAAAGAGTTGATCCTTAATGAATATCTTAAATATGGAAAGCTTTAAAATAATGTTTTATGCATGGATTTATAATAATACTGGTTTTCCATGTTCTTTCCATCTACCTAAGACTGGCAACTTCTTCTTCCATGGAGAAACTAATGATTTTCCTGAGTGGTCATTTAAAAAATAATTAATTATCAAAAAGAATCTTCTTTTATTCTCAGCTCTGGGGTAGTCATGAACTAGTTTGCTAGGAGGCAAAAAGTCACCTGTTGAAAAATCTATGTCTACAGATCTCTCAAGCTGCTTCTCTCATAGTATGTGAGAGCCAGACCGTCAGGGTGCATGTGGGAAGCAGAAGAATCAAAGACCAAAAGGGCATAGCTCAGGGAGATCTCATTAAATGCAGGAGGGCTCTTGGATTTGCCTTTGGCATCTCAAAGGTGAAAGAGGCTTCGTGGTGGATCTTGGGCAGCAGATTGTCAGCACCCAACAGGTTGCTCATGTCAGTGAGTGAAGCTCAAGGGAAGGTGCCCTGCAGCAGGACTGAGATAGGGCTGAGAAATGGGTGCCAGCGATGTGAGGCTTGTGGTCTGTGCTTGTGGCTTGGAAGGGCTGTGCCTCAGTTATGTGGGCTCACTGAGTGTGGGCTCACTGCTCATTTGGGCTGGGCTGGGTCACAGTCACACGAAGTGCAGAGCGAGGCAGGCTGTGCACAGCTCTGCTCCAGCTGCCCACCCTGTGGGTACACCTGCCAAATCCTGACCCCCAGGGGGCTGGGTCACCACTGCCTGGGGCTGTCCTGCTCTCCTGCCTCGGCACTGCTGGGTACAAGCTCAGGTGTGCCATGGCAAAGCGACGGACTCGGGTGTACCTGTGAGAGAGCTGATCCTGTGTCTATGGTCAGAGATAAAGCTGTGTTACTGTACATGTGCAGCAGTACAATAATGTACTTGAACTTTGCCCCAGGACCTCCACCACCAAGAACAAAGAATGAAATATGGGAACAAGTCAGGAGTTTGAAAACAATCTCTCTGGAAACACGATGAATACCAGTCGTTTCATTTATTCTGCTTGAACAAAGGTCCTTTTCTACTTTTAATTTCCCAGCAACGATTATTACCAGTTATTTTTCTTGTAGCTTTGACCACAGTTCATGGGGGTTTTATTAAACATGTTTTTGAAAAGTGAGTCAAAATGCCATTCTTCTCTGACTCTCCTGTGACCTCTTCTCTTCTCTTCTCTTCTCTTCTCTTCTCTTCTCTTCTCTTCTCTTCTCTTCTCTTCTCTTCTCATTTTTTTTATCCATGTGAAGCTAGTGCACTTTTCCAGTCAAAGGTTTTGGACTAGATAATACTCTCATGCTGGTATTTGTAGAATTATTCCAGTTTTTTTTCCTTTATAATTGAAAGAAGTTTTGGCCTGTGATGTTTCAGAAGACAACATATTTGTTTCAGATCCCTTACCTTTACATGAAACACTACAATCATTTTTAGCTCATTTTTAGAAATCTTGAATACTCCATTTAATAGGCAATATGTCCTGCTGCAACTCTCAAATATTCCTGACATTGCAAGTTTTCTTGTGTTTCACTGACCTGTCACAGTGCCAGGCAACTGAGCTTGAGTGCTGCCTTTGCTGGGGTTTGGGTAGCTTTCTGCAAAAGGGTTTTGTTTTGTTTTATGTTCTGTTAAGCCCCTTCTCTCCTGCCCATAGGGATTTTAAATCTCAGAGTGTCCCTTGTGTGGACACACATTATGACAGGATTAAATAGTTCTTTCATTTCTATGACTGCATTTAGGAGCTGTTGTTTTATGTAGATGGCCTGCCTGATAGATGCAAAGTTAGAAGCCTGACTCTTGGGCTGTAAGTTTAGCCACAACAAGTCGCTGAACCTTGCAAACACTCGAGTGCGTAGATGCAAAGCTGTAGAGGCAATTTCCATGACAAGCATGTTGCTTTGCCAGTTGCTGTTCCAAATTCAAAGTGTGTATCAGTCAGGGTGCTTTTGTGTGTTTCAACTCCACTTCTGCTGCAGTAGCTACAGAAACCCAAAGTTTTACCTCACCAGGCAGAACAAGTGCCCTTTGTTACCTAGACAGATTACAGGTTTTTCTAAAGTCTGCTCTTCATAAAAGCCCAGCTTGAACAGTGGAAATTCTGACTTGCCTCAGATACTGAGGAGACTTTTATAGTTTCAAGTAGCTCCAGGGTTATATTTTAAAAGTTGAATTTCATCACATGTTTCAAGTTTGGTGGAAAAAAAAAAAAAAAGGCATGATATTTTTAGCAGAAAAAAGTCCCCCCACACCTTTTTTCTTAACAGATGTTTCATCTCAATCATATCCAAACCTCAAAGCACAAGTAGCAGTCAACCTTATTCTCCTGTGGAGAACGAGATAAAATGTCATTTGTTTGGAAGACAAGCTTTTTTTTTGTAACCACAACTAGTTTGTGAGTAAAAGCAAATAATAAATGCAGCACTGTGGGGTTGTGGAAATGAACCTGAAGCAACATTTCTGCTCTTGAAAGAGCTTGGAGTCCAGCTGCTCTTGTTAGATGGAAAGTCCCAACCCCCAGTCTACCAAAAAAAATAAAACTACTAGCAATCAGTTTTTTCTTGCTTTATAAATCCGATCCAGCAATCCAGGTCCTTTCACCAATAAAATACGTCATCCAGAGTTCTCAACTTTGTACCAAAAAGGATTTAAAATGGTAAAGGTAACAGAAAGAGAGGAAAGGAATAGTAGTCATAAACCAAAATATCCAGAAGTAAAAGAGCCGCTACCCAAGGAATTTTCAGAGGGCTCTGAAGGAGGGGAGAGCATTTCTGTGCCTGGCAGCCAGGGCTGCGCTCAGGGCTCAGTGCTGGCGCGGGAGTTGCCAAGGGAAGCCAAGGCAGCCCTGGACTCTACATGAAAGATATTTTTAGGGAGGGAGTTATAGTCCCTCCTAAGGATGTGGAAGCACAAACCTGAAATGTGGTGCTGCAGACCCTTGTTTTGCTATTTCAAGGAGCCTTTAAAGAGAGTGAGGCCATCCAGGTGTGGCAGGACCTTGTTGGCAAAGTGGGGTTCGGATTAATCCGCTCCCTGTGCTCCTGCAGGACGCCCTGGGAGCTGCCCTGTCCCAGGCACCTGTGCCCTGCAGGGACAGCTGCCCAGCCCCTCTAGCACATAGTTATTGCTGCCCAAATTTCAAAATGCTACATCTGAAGGTAAATTCCCAGTGACAGTGTCTAGGAGAATATTACAGGATCTTCCACCAAAGGAGTAGCTCAAAGTGGGAAGCTGAATCTTGAGTTGCAAACTCGTGGGCTCTCTGGAGCAACAGGAGGGGCTGGCTCCTCCTGAAAGGGTGCTCCAAATCATGCTCCAAACCATCTCCTCTTCTGTGTTTGATCAGTATGTGGGCTTCCATCTCTGGCTGAGTTCTTTAGGCTGTGCTAATTAACAATGGTGAGCAGATACCTGCCTTTGCTCTGTGGGAATTGTTTCTCTGATGAGATCTTGTGTATTCTCCAGACTTCAGGTGGTTGGCTCAAGCCCTGGTGAAATTTATTTCTATACATGTTTAGCAGTATGTGATGCATCACATCGGTACCATTCCTCACCCATGCATAAATATGAAAAGAGACGTGCACATGTATATGCTGGACTAATATTAATCACAATAATGCTTTTCTCTTGTTTTGTGGATCATTCTTCCCCTCTCTCTCAGAGTAATATGTAGGGCTGTGAGGATGGGAACAGTGAACCTACTACTGAACATTAACTATTAAATTGTTGTCAGATGTGTAACTAATTCATCACAGCCAAAATAAAGTCACCGTATGGATCGACAACGTTGCTCTCTATAAGAGGTTAGCTCTGTGAGGTTCAGAGTGACATTCATCCTCATGGGAAGCAATTCTGATTAATTGAATATTAAAGTTCAGATGCCTTCAGAGGCCCTGTTATCACAGCAAAGGTGGTAGAAACACAATTTTCTTATTGAAACATCTAAGTTAGATGGGAGCGAGTTAATATCAAAGCCTACATTATTAATAACATTACCTACTCAGTCTTCATTTGAATAAAGGGTTATACAGGGGCTGGGTTTTTTCCTTCCTTTTCTTCCCCTGTGAATCTCAGGGGGAAAAAATCCAAAGAGACAAAGACAAAGGAAATTTAAGATAGAAAATCCTATGTGAACATGCATGTCTGCAACTTACCCTGAGAATGAATTTTTAAAAAGCAAAATTGTTAGCAGTTACTAACCAAATTCAGTGTGGGACCATCTTTAGAGGAGAGAGGTCTTTTTTCTTTTGTTTTAAGTCACGAGCGATCAGTTGATGTCCCCATCTGTCCCTGTTCAGTAACAGAACTCAATACTTCACAGGCCCATTCAGAGCCCCAGGGACATATAAAACTGCAAGAAAGTGGTGAGGGGTCCATATGACAGTGACAGTTTTCACTTCAGGAACACTTACCCAGGTTAAATGATACAACAGATTGCATTCGGTTCATGAGGGTTTTGATATGTCCACTGATCAAACAAAAGTCTTGCTTCTACAGGCATCATCCTGAACTATTCTGACCAAAGCTTATGAAGATTCTTCCCCATTTTCCTGTTCTCCTCTTTTCTTTTTTTTCTTTTTTTTTTTTTTTTTAAAGATAGGGGTGGGGAATGAGAAATGATCTTCTTTGATCTCCAATGAGGAAGGAAAAAAAAAAAGACTGTTCTGTTCAGGCTTTTGGCTAAGACAACAAACAGTGTTTAAAATTTAACTTTGCTTAATTAATTAGTAATTCTGTTTAGTGCTGTCTGATCTTCATCCAAAAGGTATTTTGAAGCTTGAGAACTGAACATCAAAGTGTATTGGGTGAAGATGGTCAAGTAAGGCATTTAATCTGGCAGTTTCTGTTGATGAAATACAGCCAGTCGGGGAGCTAATTGGAAAAGGGAATCTGGCAAAATTCTGCAAGCTCCCTCCCTTTAGCAAACTCACTTCAGAGAGAGTGTGAGAAATCTAGTGTTAAAGGCTTAGTGTTTAAGCATGCATGAGTTGCACCCTAGCTAGCAGAGAGAGACCATATTATGTTTTGTATCTGCATCTTTAGTACACAACTGTTTTTGAAAGGAAATAGTGAAAAACTCCATCCCCCTCTCCCCAACATAACAGCCAAAAAACCACACCAAACCAAAAAAGCCAGACCTAGATAGAAACCTTCTACTTAGAAATGTCAAATTATTGGGATTGGCAAAAGGAATTGAACCTTTAAGGGAGGTGGTGTTGCACAGACCTGTGAGTTTGACTAAATTTTATTCAGGAGAGAAACTTTTCTGAGTGAATTTCAGTTTAGCTGTTCCTCAGTGTCCTAGTAGGGTCTTGTCAGTTAGAACCATGCCTGAATGTTTAAAACATATTTTGGTTTTCTATTTTTGTTGGATTTTGTATTTCTTTGGGTTTTTTTTTTCTTTTTTTGCAAGCTGTCTCAAGGTCTGAGTCACTGTCCCTCTGCTCTGTCTCCTCCTGGTCAGGTGCTGGCAGTAGGTCTTGTGACACTGTGACTCTTTTTTTTTCCCCTATGGTGTGCAAATGAACCTTTAATTTGTGTTGTGACTGCCAACAAGAAACCACGAAATAGAAGAACATGACGTCTCTCCATATTTTCAAGTTGAAATATCCATCCCAGATTGGTAGGAGGCACTACTAGTACAACTTCCTCTAAACTGGTTTTGACTTGTCCCACTGGATGTAAATGGACAATTAATTTCCCTACAGTAAGTTTCAGAGAAGGCAGCTTCATCTTTGTTGTTTTGAAGGGTGTGTCTGATTCATCAGCTTCAGCTTTCAGACAGGCAAAGCTGAATGCGTGCTTTTGGCACTGACCCAGGACGAGTTTGTTTTTCTATGTGCTTGTTCTGGTGGCTGTGGAACAGGAATGTTCCTCCCTGCTCCCCTTCTCTCTGTGTTCATTTGCCACTGGAGAAGAGGGCCTTTGCTCGAGCAAAGTTATCTCCATCAGGGATATATTTCAATCAAATCAGTGGAATAAAACAAAGTGTGCTTAATGGGGGTGATGTTTCTTAAACTATGGCCTCCAGGAGAACTTAAAAGTGAAATCTGAATGTGAATGTAATTGTTAATTAAAGGACTTGTCCTTTATTTAGACTTTCAAACACGGTTGTTATTGCTCTGGTTGTTGCGCAGTCAGTGAGGAATGTCAGTTATGTTTGTCAAACCTGATTTGCAATGAAAAAAGTGTTGGCAGAACCAGATAACTTAGGCATCAGAGACCTCAGATAAAACAATGAAATTAATTCTCTTTCTATCCCTTTGGTTCTCACAGTCTCTAAGTTCTGCTAGATCTGTAGATTGGAAGGAAAACCCTTATGCTGTTGATGTCCATAGGAATTTTACTACTGAGTTTGGCCAGCTCTTTGATGCTCAATTCCACCAGTCAAACATTTCTGCTGAAGTTCAATTTGACCCGTTATAGAAGTGCTTATGACTTCACCTCCTTATCTTAATAGGTAATTTTTAAATTTTGCTTTTATCCTACTCCCCCACAAGTCTCAGGTTCTAGTGTGTGGTTTGTTGTTCTTTTCCCCACGTACGGATAATTCTGTCCCTTTGGTTCCAGTAGTAGTTTTAAAGAATTGCTGTGGAATCCAGTCTACCCAACATGAGAGGAAGGCTAATAGTATTTCACTTCAAAGGTTTGGTTTCATGTAGGGCAGGTGCTGACTTTCATAGGTGGCGTTTTTGTCAATTCTCTGGTTTTGCCTTTGGTTTCTCTCAGTAATGACCCTGACATTAAGATAGGGTTAAGATATCACTGGAAATGTCCAGTCATAATTCACCACTGTGGAATTGCACAGCTTCTCCCATAGTTCTGCTTTTTGAATTAAAGTGATGAAACAATCACATAGCTTTTGGAATGGCTGTCCTTCCAAAGAGGTTCTGAAGTTGTTTGTCTATTTAGCCTGAGTTCTCCTAGATGCTGGGCAAAATTTGGAGTTGGTAGCCTGGACTTGGACATTCATCGAGTTGCACCCTTTGATTCTGGCCTCAAGATCCTGTTAATCCATCTGACTAAAATGCAAAGTACAGTTGAAAACTAGAGTGAAGCTGTCCTTACTTTGAGAAGGCAGATCATTTGACGAACAGCATGGTCCTTTGCTGGAATGAGCCTTTGAGAAATGTGGAATGACACGCCACCTGAGTGAGGGTGGAAGTTTAAGTAGTCACTTTTGCACTTGAGTGCAGCTCTGTTTTGGTGTTTTCTTTTCTCTCCCTTATTGTTGGATGCAGGATGGAGGCAAGAGAAAAATGTTTTTTCTGCCTGAAGCTCACTATTCTAACCTCATTTAATTCACAGCACAGCAGTCAGTTTACCTGATTTCTGGGACATTTTGGTGATTCCTAAGGAGCGTTTTGAATTATTACCCCCTTTCCTTAGAAATGAAAAAAAAACCTGAAAAAAAAGACCTAATTCTTCTGGGATGAACCTTAATATCTTTAAACTGGTGTTCATTCTCTCACTCTTTTCCTCCCCCCTCTTCAATTACGAGCAATTGGGTGGTAGTAATTAACAGTTGTAGAGAGAAACATCTGCTAGTACACTTAAGCCAGTCAGTTTGTTTTTCGTGAAAGAATGGTATTTCACAATTTTTCCAAGTTAATATTT
Organism: Eulacestoma nigropectus; assembly: GCA_013397775.1. Lineage (NCBI taxonomy): Eukaryota > Metazoa > Chordata > Aves > Passeriformes > Eulacestoma > Eulacestoma nigropectus. Next base: position 2,468,687 of record VZTE01005381.1, on the reverse strand, counting down.
TTTCCTTTATTGTCTTTCCAATTTCAAATATTGTCCAGACGCATTTTTATAGTGTCTTAAGGTTATAGAAGTGAATACAAGACCATTAATAATGAACAAGAAAAGAACATAATAAAGAAAACATATGCAATATTTCAATTCATGAAACATTCTGTTAGGGAACATTGTTTTTGAGAGCATATGGTTATTCCCATGAGAAGCAATACATACACTTTTTTTTCCCTCCAGTTGTGGATTCCCACAACAAGGGTATGTTTCTCTGTGTATTTGTGTAGCATGTTCTTTTTGTCAGGACTTGTTATCTGAGCAGGCAGGTAAGTATTTTTGCACAGATGATGCATTGTGTGTAGACCTATTTCTGATGGCCTAGACTTTGGAAACTCAAGTCTATTAATTCTCCACACTCCTTTGAGATAGCTATTTTGTCTGGTCTAGTTTAATATCATTGGCAGAGCTGAAAGGAAGTTCACATTGTGAATATATCTGAACCTTGGCATGCGGCTCACTGGTGGATCTCTGTTTACAGGCTGCCAGTTTTAACTGTCCCAAGCAGACATTCTCATTTTATTTATAAGTAGGCTCTGCATGTGTTTGTATCCCTCATGAAACTGAGCACATGTCAATAGTCAAAACTAAGTATAGCAGCAAGATACCAAACACTTCTCCTTCTCTTCTCAGACAAAATAGTATGTATTTTTAAATCTTCATTGGATTTAGATAAGGCACATGGGCATATATGCACAGACACATTATTTGATCATTTGTAAATACTATTTTAGTATCTCCATATTGCCCTTTAAAGTTTCCTCAGTTAGATTTCATTTTTCTTTGCTGAATGAAGCTTGACATCAGGATGAGATCACTAGATTTCCCCATTTCATTTGAGCTCCAAAATGAGTAACTGATTTCAAAGGATAATTCCCTGGAGCAGCAAGGCCAATAAGTTCTTCAGATCAAAGGTCAGCAAAGCTCAAAGAGGATAATTTCTGGCATACAGTATTTAAACCCTCCCAAGGAGTGTACTGCAAGATGTATCCCCTCCTTCCCCAATAGCTGAACCCTTGTTTTTTAAGACTAATTTGTCAGTGCACATTTTTTTCTCTGTTACATAAATTATACATTAAAGTGAAAGCTTCCTATCTGAACACACAAACTGCATCCAGAAAGGTTGTTAACCATGCCAGGGGAAGGGCTGCTCCTGAAAGCAGAAGGTAACTCTGTGCTGTTCCTCTCTGAGGCACTTGGTGGACTGGGGAACTCTGGTGCTCTATGCACATGCCAGTGGCTTTCAGCACAGTGCAGGAGCGTGGTGGTGGAAAGGAGGGAATGCTCTCTAAGACACTTTGTTTTGACAGAAAACCCAGCAAAGAGCACTGTGGCAGAGAATAGTCACCTTGTGCAGGTTCTGCCTCACAGTGCTATGCCTAATGCAGTCTGCCATGCCATTGTCATTTGGGATGCTGACCCTCAACAGATAAAAGACCACTGTAGAAGTCTTTTGGCCATCAGGTACTTTTAAACATTTGTGTTAACAATGTGTTATAACAGGAGTGGATTTTTTTTTTTTCCAAATGGCTGTTTACTGTCCCAATGAAGCTAGTGGTCACACCAGCCCAGCTTTCATTTATTTCACATTCCCTAGAGCAAGATTGTGAGGGATTGCAAAAGCCTCTTTTACAGAAGTTTCGGTCAGGTTATAACTGTGCAGGTGAAAACCCAACCACTGGTGCAGATGAGGCACTGAAAATCTAGGGGTGTGTCTAATAGCTATGAAGAACCACTATCAGTGTAACTGTCCTTGATATGGAGGCCCAGGTTACCTTTTCATTTCATGTTGGTTTTAGAAGGAAACAACAAAGCTAGACTAAAGTAGACAAATAAAAGTTGCCTTTTGTTGTATGGGGGTCTTTTTGTGGCCTTAACTTTGAACTACCAGGAATATTGAGTTGTATTGATGGGCAAAGTGAGTATAAAGCAAATGGCACTTTGTCAGATATACTTCAAAGTTATGTATTGGAAATAATATTTGTTTTATTACCTGTCTTACCGATGATAAACACCATACAAAAACCTCCTAAGAAACAGTCCCTGCTTGTCCAGTAACAGGGAGTTAAAAGAATCAGGGAAGAAACTGCTGTGAAGCAGCTTTGTCTTGTTTTGTCTTGCTTTGTCTCACTTTGTCTTGCTTTGTCTCACCTTCCTACTTAGCTTACGTTTGGTATAAGGAATCCTAACATGACTTGGAAATCAAAGTATATCAACATGTCAGTATGTGTATAATAAACACCATTGCATTGGTATAATGCAGATTATGTGTGTGTGTGTTGGGAAGCTGGTATTAGTATAACATCAAAACCACCAGTATGTATCAAAGTCAGGAAATTCCCAAGGTCAGGATTTCTACTTCATTCCCCTTCTTTACTGCACATCCATCTTGTATAGCATACCGCAGTTTTAAAAACAAACAAACAAAAGTAATACAATAATGTTACATTTAAACAAATAAATGAGACTGTGAGATGTATTGCAGTATGACAATGTGAATATTGTGGCAGAATTCTGGAATTTTTGACAGTAGGAAGCTATGGTAATGGGAGTTGTGGGAGTTTTTTTGTGTGGGGTTTTGTTGTTGTTGTTGTTTGGTTAGTTTTTTGAAGCTATGTTTTCTATTTTAAACATGAAAGAAAGTCCTGGAAAAGGGCTAATAGAGTATCTTAATTTCTAGCATGTTAGTGACTTGCTTTCCTGGAAGAATGGTTGGGAGGCAGCTCAGCGGTGTGGAACACCAGGAGAGCCAGTAAACCCAGTTTGAAACAGGTCACCCTGAACTGGAGGGGATCATGTCACCTTTTTTTAAGGAATCTGACTTGGTTGAACTGGCACTTTATGAGATGCTGCTTAGAAAGGCACCCCCAGGAAACAGTTCCTACATAGCATTAGGATAAAGGCTTTGGGTAAATGCAAATGCTGCAGTGCAAGAGAAGAAAATGCTGACTTTAGGACCTGTGTTCCTGCAATACTTGATTTTGGGGAGTTGGAAGGATTGCTGCTATACGTAATGGAGTATGGGCATAATGTTGGCAGAGGTGCATGGATGTGTAAAAAATCATGTCTAAAAGTCTGTGTATATTTTCATAATGCTAATGAAGATAGAATTCATTTTCTTCAGATACAGAGTTTCATCATGTGCAGTGGGGTATGCCCCTGCAGGAGCCAAAGGAACAACTATTAATTTCTAGGCATTTGTCTTTTAATCCACATGAGAAGCATATATCTTTCTGTTATATATCTGGTATATGTTATGATAATTTGTGATAGATATTAATATTGATGCTCTTTATGACTGCTATTGATTTATGCAAGTGCCTGATGTTTTAACTTGAAACTTGAGTGAAATATGCTATTTCATGCATTGAAAAAATGCAGCTTAACCTTTTTGGCAAGTAGTGTTACCTTCTTGGAAGGTACTAAGCTTTGTGTGTGTTTGAAGAGTGAAACTGGAACAGAATGAGGGCTTTATTTTAGCTTCATTACTTCACTCACTGCTGGTGAATGTGATGGGTTTTTGCAATATGTCAGAAACTTTCGATATTTTGCAAATCATTCAACTCATTTGCAGTAACACTTCTGCTATTTTATGTTCTCATAATACTGTGTTTGAACTTCCCGTGACTCTAGTGAGGTTTGTAGGAGAGGCTGTGTACCAAAAGCTGTTGGTAGATTGTCTGCTGATATTATCCCTGATGTGTAGTGAACACAAAAGCAAATCAAGTATAATGATCCTCTCATACAAGTTTGCTGATATCAATTTCACCCTAAATATAAAGACAGATTTGCAAATATGAGACTGCTTTGACATTTCCTTATAAGCATTTTTTCTTAAATATGCTTTTCTCAGTGGCTTTGCCTCCAGAGAAGACAGATGGAGTTTGCAGTGGAGATGAAAAGAAAGCAGAAAAAGAAAGTGACACACGCACAAGTTCCAAGAAGCAACTGAAATTTGAAGTAAGTCCTTTGTATTTTAAAGTTTCACTGTACTGACATAATTATGGTAGAAAAATAACCTGTGGACCAAACAGTGTCATCTGATGCATGTTTATTGCTCCTGATGTTTGTAATGGGTACAGGAGGCAGCAGAAGAGGCACAAATCAGTGCCTTACTATTGGTGCTCCTTATGAGGTGATTAGTGGCATTTATTTCCAGGTTTGGAGAGAATCAAATGATGATAATTTCTCTGCAGGATCTGAAATGTATAGTAAGAAGAAGCTTTCAGTTTAACCCTTTATATGTTTTGCCAGCTACCATATTATCAAATCTTTAGATTGACTTTCATGGACTATTGCACTTGGTTAAATCTGCCTGATGTAAAAGATGCTTGTGAAAGCTTCTGCACTGATTGGTCTTCTGTGCCCAGGTCTCCAAAGTGAAATAACCCTGACTTGTTACACGAGAAATCCATCTGATCGCGTGGCAGGAGGAGGAGGAGGGTGATGAGTCCTATGGGCTATTTTGTTGTAGACTTACAAACATCATATAACTGCCAGACATTGTGTATAGTTGGCAGATTTTGTTTCTATAGGGAGTGTTTTCATAAATATGAGTATGGAAGCATTCAGTCATGCAGCTGGTGGGTTGTCTGTCTTGGTGAGGAGGAAGATATTCTGGTACCAGCAAGAAGCAGCACAAATATTCATCTCTGCACTCCAGCAGATATGGCAAACTTCTGCCTTTTGGTGCTGTCAGGCTCTATGTAATGAGCTTTGTGTTTCTTCAAATGCTGTTTAAAAGAGCATGCAGCCACCTTGCAGCATGGCTCAAATGTTCTTTTCCTTCTCAGCCTTCTCAGTCCGGTACGGTTTTTTCAATTTATTTTTTATTGTTTTAAAGCAGATTAGAGGGAGGTAGGTTTCCCATGGGTAGTTCAGGTGTTGCTTGTGTGCCTTCTGCGGGGAGGTGACTTTCCCTTTTTTTTTTTTTTTTTTTAAATTGCACAGCTATAACTCTTTTTCTAGGCACATTTTATATTCTGCCTCGAGTAGCAGACATTTGCAGACAGGAAAGGCATGATAAATTGCAATTAACGGTGCCTTGACATTTGAACGTTGGAGGACACCTGTCAACATGGTTGGTGCCAGAGTAGCTGGAGCTCCACTGTACCAGCAAAGTCTGCGTTTGTTCCTAAGTAGTTCTTGGCATGCCATAAAGGTTAGCACTTGGTTCTAGGCACCGTGACTAATGCAGGGAAGGTTTCCATGGCTCTTAACTAAGCAGAGCACATCCTCACATAAAGATGTTATGTTAGGCAGTGTGGGACAGGGAAGTATTAATATGTGGCAAGAAACCAAGTATTGATATTTTTTTCCCTTGTTCTACAAATGAAAGTTTTCCAGCAGTGTAAGTGGAGAGCTGAGAGACTGGTAAATGCTTCAAAGGTATAAAAGAATCAGAAATGCAAGTGTTGCGACAAGAGGTCTAAATCTGAGGTGAAAGTGATTTGGCTTTTAAAGTTGCCGGGAATGTTTATGTAATACGAAACTGTGTTTCCACAGTGGAGTGTGGGGCACTTGGCAGCTCTCAGCCGGGCTTGTTACAACTGAGAGAAGGCTGCCTTTGAACTCGGCAGGGGACGGGGTACCCGTAACTGCTGTAGGGAGTTGGTTTCAAGTCAGAAGATCAACCAGGTATTTTGAGGTCTATCATGCTGGAGCTATTTGGAACTGTTTATTTTACTTGCATACAGTGCCTTTCATTTTAATTGCACTGTAGCTTCTCTGTTTTGCCTTTTTGTGGCTCTGGATAATTCTGATTGCACAGGCCTTGGGAGACAGCAAACGATTTGCACCCAGGTGACTGGAGTCAGTCAAAGTGCATCCTTTGTTCTTGATTTTGGTTTGGGGATTTATTTCCCCTTTAACAAATTGATTCTTTCAGGCTTTCCACAGATCACACTCTCCCTAACAGAAGCACAGTTAAAACAAGGAGCAGGCACTACACCCAGCTTATTCTTGCCAGTTCCAGGGCAGGCTCCATTTCAGGAGCTTCAGTGGCATGATGTTGTACTGCACTAACTCTGACAACCTTTGCCTGTCAAATATCTGTGTCGAGGACAGGTCTCTCTGGTGGGGATTTGTGTCCATACTGCATTAATCCTTACTCCTGGCCCTGTGGTGTGCCCCCTCGTTCTGTGAGTCTGCTTCTGTTGTTTTCATCTTCCTGAGTTAAGCGTAGTTTTCCTTCTCATTTCTTAGTGGGGTATCTTACTACGTTTCAAGAGCTTCAGGGAGTAGTTTTCTTGTACCTTTTCCTGTTTTCTACAATGTAGTAGAAAGCATGTTGTGAATTCCCTGAGGTGTAGCCCAGAGAGTTAGGAGTGTTATGCGATTGTGATGGGAACCTCTTCGTTGTGGTGGACAGAGACCTCTCTGGGACGTAGCCTGAAAGTTTCCTCCCACAGGAGAGGGAGGAAGGAAGAAAGCAAACAGCCTCCTTCTACAGAGAGTCTCCTCTGCAAACAGGCCTTTTGCTTTAGGTAATCAGCTGCTCTTTGCATGTTTCTTAGGAATTGCAATGTGATGTGTCTGTAGAGGAAGATAACAGGCAAGAATGGACCTTCACACTGTATGACTTTGATAACAACGGAAGAGTCACACGTGAGGTAAGCGAAGTACAGCTGCCCCTTTATGTGCAGCGCTTGCTAACAAGAGAAGTGTTTTATAACAGGAACAGTTTTTCTACTATGAAGTAGAGGTGTCCTGCCAACTTAAACAGTAGTTTCCATGGACCCTTCCCTCCTAGAAACAATCCCACCAGTAGTTTACTGTTTTCAGATGTACTGTACCATTTTTTAAGCTGGTTGTCATTTAAAAACTGAGATTAGCCTTTAAAAAATATTACTGGCATTTGAGGAGGAAAAATATCTGAAACAACTGAGCAGCTAAACACATTGTCAAAATAAACCCTTGCAAATGTATATTGTTCTGGCTTCTCTCTTGCTTTTCAGAGTTAAGCTAACCAAATAGCAAGGTTGCTTGCTGTCATTCTTTCCAATAGTACTAACTATACTGTTCTATTGTTTTTGTGAGTGTTAGGCTGATCTCTGCCTTTTCCCTCCAAGTATCAATAACACTGATGATGTTCTCTGGAAGACCATAAAGAATGGCTGTAAAAGCATACCTCTGTGTATTTTTTACTATCAAGATGTCTTCAAGTCACATTTCCTGTGCAAATGAGAAGCCAAATAAGAGGATGTCTAGTTTAGGATATAGTGTTTTTTGAGAACTGTTTCTGCCCAAATTGAATAACGCTTCTTCCTGAAGAATGCCTTTTACTTGGGATTTACTGCCGTGTGCTGTCATTGATTTTTGTGATGTGTGTTCACTGGCTCCCATGCCTTTAGATAATCAACTGAAAATCAAAGGCTTTTTCTCTCTTAGATCTAATGCTGGTGCCTGTGACAATTGTAAAAACTGATTGAAAGCAATAGGGCAAATACTGAAAGTGTAGTGGCCTTAGACACCAACTGAGGGCAGAATTTTTTCCTGTAAGCCTGAAGCAAATTTCTTTTGACATTGCCAAATGTGGTGGTTGTTCGGGGTTTTTAATGTGTATTTGAACATCATTACAAGGCTATTTTTATTGTCTCTACTCTGATAGTACTTTGAGTAGTCAAGTGAAATCTGTGCCCCTCATGCACGAGAACAAGCAGATGAAAAGTTGCAGGCCAAGCCCAGAGTTTCAAATAGGAAGATGAGATAGAGGGCAAGAAAAGGAGGGGTAAGGTGAGGAAGTAGTGTTGTATTTGTTAATGTTTGTGGAACAGAGACTAGAAAAATGGAATAACTTACTTGAAGTCTCACAAGAACCTAGTGGCAGGTTGAACCCAGGTCTTTCAAGACCCAAGGCTAAGTCTTCATTACAAGATTATCTTGACTCTCAAAAATAGGGGAAAAATACACAAAACCCAAACCCACACACATGGATGTCTTTTACATTCAGGCATGGAATTCCCATTAATGTCAGTGGGAGTTCCATGTGCTGAACATAACGAGAATATGCTTTCAAGTATGTATACAGTAATTATTTGTGATTATGTGGTACACCAAAGAGCTTAATTTGACTGTACTTTGAGAATATGTTACAGCCAAATTCTACCTCTCTCTTCTACAAGAGCAGACTACAGCTTAACTGAAACCAAATCTGTGCAGGGATTGAATATTATACTACTCTGAGGTCTGGAGGTTGCTACTTTCAGGCCTGAACCTGTGCCAAAAAAAATTCTTTCAACCAAGGGACCAAATAGCTTGATAATTTTCAGCTCTTTACATGTGATCAAAGATAGAAACAAGTAGTATGCACCATTGCAAATCTTCCCATTTATGTCACACACTTCTTTTGCAAACTGTTCCAGGACCATTTGTATAAGCCATCTTCTTGGTTATCTTCTGTTGAATCCAGGTGCGATTTATGAGGGTTTTTTTGAGCAAGAATGACCAACAATAGCAGCTCATAGATAATCCTGGCCACAAAAGAGGAATTTTAGTCTCTTAATATGACACAGAATTTCTTGTTCTCCTGGCCCCTGGGAGCTGGGTAGACATAGTGTGCCTGATACTGTCCTTTGCTAAGCAACTCTGCTCCTGTTCCAGCAAATGACTTAACGAGGGGGAACATTGAACATTTGAATAGTTTCAATTAAAATTAAAAAGAGACATGTTTTCAATTAAAAGTATGTGAAGTACATTACTGGATCAGGGACAGAATGGGCAGTCTGAGGAAGAGGCTGATCTGTACCAGTGCCCTTTAGTGAGCTGATGAAAATGCATTCATAACCAGTCAGCTTTTCTTGACAAAGGCCCAGTGTTCTGGTGAGAAAAGCTTAATATGGACCTTTTCTGCTTCTTGGAAATTTTCCCTTTAATGTCTCCTGGATTTATATCTGGATTTAACAGAGAGATGTAATTTTTTAAGTTAGTTTTTTACCTGTAGGCCTGGAGGTGCTTTACAAAAAGAAGTCAGTAGTATTATTCTTGCTTTTCACCACGTTGTAAAAGTGAGACACTGGAAAAGAAGTGGCTTGCCCACCCACATCCATTGCATTTGATTCAAAATCATTGTGGTTAAAATATTGTGCCTCATGTCCAAAGAGTTTCCAAAGGAATCCATGGTGTTAAATTAAGTTTGTTAGATACACATAGGTGGGGAACAATTTACTAATGGACTGAATGGGTTTTTTTCATTCAAATGTTTAAAAATTGTAAATAAGGTGTGTATTTAGTTGATACAACTTCCCTTGGGTTCTACAGAATGACAGATTACTGCAAGAGCATTCAAATTCCATCTTAGTGAAATTTCTTCTGGATCTTAACATCTTCAGAACTTAATGCTGCTTTGATTTCCTCCTAGAGTCTGTATGACTTACTCTGTAGTCCTTATAATTAGAAATTCACATCTAGTCAGGCTTCTTGAAGAGATATACCCATTATGAAAGCATAATTATTGGGATGGCAAATTATAAATTAACATTACTGTATGTTACTAAACTTCTGCTTTTTCTGTCATAAAGATGACAAATTTTCTGTCCTTTTTGGTTTAGTGAGAGATAACTTTTCCTGCTCTAATATGTATATTACAAAACTTGGCTAATAATGTTTCCCTTCATTCCATAAGCCATAAGAGGACAATTCATTATGTACAGCAGGCCTTTTTAGAACTGACAGCTGTGCTGTAATTATCTTCACAAGAATATTTGTAATTGGACTTGAAACTTAGATAATTGAACTAATGTATTTTGATCCATGAGGTTTTATATTGAGCTCTCTGAGTGTAATTATACTTCATACACACAAGCTTTTCTTCTTTTTCTTTTTTTTAAAATCAGTTCTTCCTTGTAAAATTGAGTTTCTTCGGTGAGTGGCTGTGCAGGAATAAGCACACAAGAAAGTTCCTTGTCAGTACAGAAAAAAAAAGGAATTTCTTCTAGAGTAGCTTTTGAGCAGATAGCAAGTGAAGCTCCTTTCACGTTCCAAATAAGAATGATTCAAAAATGTATGTGATCAAACAGTGCTGATGTTGCAATAAAAACATCCTGCTGTATGTAGAAATCAGACTATGAACAAAGTACAAATGAGACATTTGTATTTATCTTTTTCCAAGGTAATGAACTGATATTGATGTTTCTCTTCATGCATTTTTAATGCTAAAAATGTTCTTTATGTCTTACATTAAATACCCAATTTTTCCTCTTATGTTTCCTTTGTGACTTGTTCTTTCCCTTTTTATTTTTTTTTACTCCTTTGCTCTGATGAATAAAAAGGTTTGAGGTTATATCTGCACTCAGAACTCAGCACCAAGTCATTGACTTGGGGAAGGATGTTGGCTTTTTAGGGGCAAACATTTATCAGCGTGACCCTTATCTTGAAATTTGTTGGTTTTCACTGTGTGTGTCAGCGTTGTACTAACTCAAGACATAGAAAGAACAATTAAACCAATGGATAGAAGAGCAATGCCTATCTGTGGCCATCGTTTCAGCCATTAGAAATGGTGGCTTCATGTCAGATAGAAATATTTAGAGAAAATACAACTTTCTCTTTTGGTTTTAAGGGGAGTCAAAGAATTGTCTCTCAGACAAGCTACAAAGACTCAAACTGAATCTTTTCTTTCAGTGTTATTAAACTTTTGGTGGTTTTGGGGGTGTTTTGTGGTTTGTTTTTTATTTGAGGGGAGGCTGGTAGTTTAGGGTTTTTTGGGAGTTGTTTGTTGGTTGGAGGTTTTTTGGTACAAATATCTCATTCTGTTAAATTAATTCTAATGGAAAAGCCTATTAGTGGCTTCTACAAAAATCTCTCATTTGCTAACTAGTCTTGTGATGATAAGCTATGCTAATAGCTTATTAACAGGGAAAAATAAGGTCATCCTTGTACCACTAATATTCCTTAAAAATAGAAAATAATACCTGAAATAGGGACCTTCTCGGTCTCACATAAGTTCTGGAAGGAATGAGGAATACTTCAGTGCTCTCGTTCTTTTTTCAGACCCATTGCTTTCTCTGAATGTTCTAAATTACTATTAATCTCCTACTAGAGATCCAAAAAAATATTCTGCAGATACACGTGTGAGTGCAGCATACATGTGTGGGCTTAACTGTTTGCTCTTTAATATTTTCAATGGAAGTATTTCTGGCAATCTATTAAATTTTCTCTTCTTAATATACTTTGTTGCATTGGCTGCTTGATAAAAAAGGATGATGTTTTCACCCTGGAAAACCAACCGTGGTGTTCAATAAGCAAAAGACAAGTCTGGGTATAGCATGTGCTGGCTGTTTGGATACTACTCAACAAGCATTTGTTTTCCTCTCTGCGGAAAAATACCATCGTTTCAGTTTTTGTACTTGATTAAACTAGAGATCCCAGCAGAAATTCTGCATACCAGCAGCCCCTCGGAAGTTAGAGTCGTGCAGCATACTTCCCCTCTAAATAGAATCCATTTGCTACAAAGGAGAGAAATATTTTTGTTTGTTTGTTCTTAAGATAAGACAGTAGATAAGATAGTAGTCTAAAAATCCACTTTCTGTGGGGGAGGTGCCAAGCAGTCTAAAGCAAAACAGTTGCAAAATCACATGACTTTTAAAACTCATAATTCATTGTGCAGAAAAGTTCGATTCTTTGGTAGGTGGGCTCTGAGTCATGCTGGTTGATGTATCAGGTGAGAGGAACATTTAACTATGTTTAGTTCTCGATCTTTGATGCTAAATTTCTTGAGGATGGTGAAATGCACAAGCTGGTGTGTAGAAGGTAAAGCTGTCTCAATGGATTTAGGCAGTTTTTTAAGGAATTTAAATACAGACAATGTTCAGTGGGACAGCTTTCAAGCAAAACAAGTCTGCTGGCAGGCTACTGGAAGATGAAAGTGTTTTTTGGGGTAAATATACATGTAACTATAAAATACAGAGTGTGTAACATATCTTAATGGTCTTGCTACCAATTTGACAAGAAACCATTACCATAATAGCTGCCAAAACAGGGCTGTGAGAAGGCAGTTTTAGTCACAGTTCAAATCTTATTGACAAAGACCATTCCCAGTAGATCAGTGCCTCAGAAATTCATAGGTTATAATTGTGAAGCAATAATTGTGAAGCAACAGGAGGCTCAAGCTGCCTTGTAGCTGGTACCTGCTCAGCCAGGACCGTGGTGCATGAGACAGAACAACCCAAGCAGCCTTGTTTGACCAAATCAGAACTGTCAATTTGTTGAAATTCCCAACCCCAAATTAGGACCACAAGTAAATGAATCCTATAATAAAAATGTTGTTGTCACTATTTAAAAGATCAGCATAAGCACTAAGTGGTTGCTGATGGCTGTCCCTAACCTCGATCTTGGTACGCATCCAGTGTGACGACCACGTTCCCCCAGTGCCACAATGCAGAGCAGTTCAGAGCACATGGAGGAAGCTGCCTGTTAAACACATAACAAAATGCAAAGGCAGCAGTGTGTAAGTCCACAAGGGTACTGAGTCCTCTGTGCAGTCATTTCACAGCCTGGACATTAATTTGGGTTAATTCGGGCCTGTTTGGCCAAGAGATGTAACTTGTCCTGATGTGATATATGTGTGCACATATTTGCAACTTGCCAAGTATGTGTCACACAAATGCCACTTTTGGCCTTCCCTGACAGCCTTTGGGAGTATTTTCTAAACTGCAGAGTCAAGCAGCTTGTTGAGAAAGACCCTCACAGAACACAAGGCACAGATTGTCAGCCAGTTAGCAAGTTAGACCTCAACCCTGAAAAAAATCATGTAAAAGGACAGTGGGAGATTTTTTGTCGTTGGTAATTGAAGCTGAAATAGACTAGATGTACAAACATCTGGCTTTACAAATACCTGGCATAGCTGAAAACAGGACAAAGAGCAGATTATTGTGAATGAAAGCGTTGATAATAACCTCTTGATAGCAGCCTTGTGTGGAAAGATGACATGCTGGCTAACCCAACATTTGTCCAAGAATGTATGGGAAAAGCTCCATTCACCCAAGTGCTGAGCGTATGGAGCCCAGTTAAGGATAAATACTGTGCTTAAGTATTCTGCTGAAGGAGAAGATTTGGCTTATCAAAGTGTAGGATTATAGCACAATGCTCCTAGAACGTGACTTATGAAGGGTGTATAAAACAACAGATATGGCTTGTTTGTCTGTTTATGTGCTTGCTTAGGTTTGTCCTCTTAGAGGAAATAAAAATCCAGCCCTTCAAACTGGCTGCTGGATGTGGCTCTGTCTATTTAGAAATCTGGATAGGTTTCAAATTAGGGTGAAAGTGTGAGAAGGGAGATGTGTTAAAGAGCTGGGAGGTGTCCACCAGATTGACAACAGACCATTCTGTCCCACACTCAAGCTTTAGACAGTAATTGTCAAGAGCGTGGAAAGCAGCTACTGACATGGTAGTTATAGCCCAAATAGACTCCTGCAGCAATGAGAGAAAAAATACCCGGGGAAAAATAAATGAGACACTGAAATTCTGCTCTTTTAATGAATGTATTGTCTTGAACTTACAAGTCTGGTGCAGAAGAGTTAGAGAGGCTACACATTAAGATAAAGTCTGGACCCCGTAGGATTTAGTTATTCATTCTTCCTATTGAGCTGGAAAGTCATCTACTGTAATATCATTGGTCCTGGCCATAAAGTCAGTATTTCCCTAAATTATGTGTGAGTAGAAATTGGTGTTTCTCTGTCATCTTTAAAGCTGGTCCCATAATGAGGACTGTGTGGTATATTGGTATGTGTTGGGCCCCATTAGGGCATACTAAACTTTGAGCTGCCCTTGTTACAGGTGTGACTCCTGAGCAAAGGAAAAGTTGTAGAGGTTTTGAATTTTTATAGACCTGACTCCTAACCCTCAGAACCAGTTATATTTGACAAAAGGTGATGTAGATGTTTCCTTTGTGCTTGTAGGCATCTGGAAAGAACTTAGGTACTAGGATAGATCAAGGAAAAGGAAGACCAGCATGGAGAAATTCTCAGATATGCATTCAATGGGCTCTTTATAGCCTACAATGATCAGAATGCTTAGGTTGAAGCCCAAGATCAGTTTGGGTAAAATCCCTTTGACGAAGAGCTGTGAGCCAAGAGATCCCCTTTTCATCCTGGCAATTTAAGGTAGTACACTATTTGAGCCTGGCTGGATTAAATCAGCTTGAGAGACCTTTGAGTATCACCAGCTACTAAACAGTGTTTCTCCTGTTTGAAACTACTGGCTTGTTAAAATTGGCTGCTGTTCTTTCTAATATAGCCAGACATGTAAGGCTTTGTTCACATCCCATTGCCTTCAATGAGAGCTGTGCAGAAGGTTCTGTAATAGACTGGATAATATTTGCAGTTCAAAACGCGTGTTTAGAACTGGTTGAATTTTGCAAAATAAGCTACACCCCAAAACACAGATGGTAGGGTGACATTCAGACAGACATCATTTATTTCCAGACCTAAGGTTTACAGTTCTGCCACTTCTCCTACTAGTTTTCCTCTAGATAATCAACCATTCAACTATCCCAAGGAAAAACAACCCAAACAAACAAATAGGAAGACTGTAATGGCCAAGATTTTCTTCAATTGCTGTATTTGTTTTGGCCAGGTGAACTCAATTTTTAGTGGAGTATGAATGATTATCCCTGGGTTCTGTGTGAATCAAAGAAAAGGCAGAACACCGTTTTGCTGAATCAGAGCTTGGGAAACCTGAATATCTTGTGCTGTTGTTAGTGTTTTGGTCTGCTTTGCTGCAATTCATAAATCCATTTGGTGAAGATTGTAATGCTCTGTGCAAGTTGAAGTCTTCTAAATTCAGTGACTTCTGAGGATACTTCAGCATTTAATAGTCCCAGGTCCAAAACAACTGTAAGCATCAAAGCTGTAGGTTTCATGCCATTTTCACAGTACTGTGTTCTTTTGTGTTTCAATCCAACTCTAGGATATTACCAGCTTGCTTCATACCATCTATGAGGTAGTTGATGCATCAGTAAACCATTCTCCTAGTTCCAGCAAAACTCTGCGAGTGAAACTTACTGTGGCACCAGATGGCAGCCAGAAGAAAAAGAGTATCTTGTTAAATCATACTGGTAAGGATGTGCAATCAGCCATTGGAAAAAATACGAAAAACTTCCAGAGTCCCTTGAAAACCCATCTCTATATTTTGTTAATATAAATACATATATACTTAAAGGCATATAATTATATCAGTATATTAAACCCCATGAACCTGCTTTATGATCTTGGTTGTAAAATTACCTGCCCTCCTTTCAGTGTCTCATTAGCAAATGAGAGTTCCCTCTCCTGATGGGTTGCTTCTTTTGGAAGCAGCAATAACCCATATGTTGTGTCATTGTCTTTGTGCACTGCAAGGCATATCTAAGGCCTTTTTGACCACTTTGCTGATATTACAGCGCTTGGTTTGTGTGAAAGCAGGTGTAGGGGTATAAAATGTTTCTTGCCAGTGCATAGCTACCACTTCTGCTGGGTAAAAATAAGCAATTAAGCATAAGTAAACTTAAAGAATCTGTGCATAAATATTACACATTTTTCTGTGCTGGCAGAGTCTGCCATTATAAAATGCTTGTACCATGATGGCTTATCCAACTTACCTTCACTGTAATGATAGTTGTATCAGAATAATTACTTCAGTAGGTACAGTAGTACTAAATTGAAATACTTAAAAGTATTTAAAATAGTACTTCAGTAGAAAATGTAGGCATCAGATCTAAAAGGAGAGCCTGGTTACCTCAGTTTTGATAAAACACTCACTCCCTCAAGAGCAGACACAAGCAAATTCTCACTGCTGGGGAGCTACATGATGCATTAGCATAGCAGTGAATTGCCAACTACTGAGCCTGTCAGTGTGAATGTGGCTCCCCTTGGGCTGCCACGTGGAGTGCAGCCTAACCCTGACTAACGTCCTACAGTAGAGGTTACATCTGACTAAAATCTGGCGTGTGGGCAAAAACACATTTGAGAAGGTTCCATGAAATGATTCATCATGTCCTGATCTACTGACACCAACAAACCTACTTGCAATGTAGAATGCTAGTTATGCTGATCAGCAAGGGCAGTAATGTGACAATAATGTGCTTTCTCTTGACAGATTTGCAGAGTGCCAGGCACAGAGCTGAAAACAAAGCTAATGAAGAAGCAAGAAGCGCTGAGAAGAAGCAGAGGGCTTCTCTCAGGTAAGGAGAATGAACCCTGACTCCTAGCACCCACTGGGTAGCTCTGAGGAAACCTCAACCATTGATATCTTTCTTGCTTGTTTTATTTTTAAAGATTATTTTAAAATAGAGGAATTACAGGAGTTTTCACTGTGGACTTATGAGCAGATTCCAAAACTGGATACTTATATTAAAACAGAATAAACAAAAAAGAAAAAAAATCCTGACGTTTTCTTCTTCTGTGAGCTCTTTGGAGGATCTGAATTGTCTTTTTAGATGACATCTGCAAATAAGGGAGGTTAATAGCACAGCTTTTTGGCTAAAAGTGTCCTAAAACCTTTTCATCTCCTTATCATCCAGCCCCTGCCTTTCTCTGTCCTCCTTCCAGCCCATCTTTTTCACTCATCAACTCAAACAGTGCCAGGCTTTATATGGTCTAACTTGGTTACCAGCTCATAACCCGACCAGAGTGCTAACAGGTCATCTTAGTGTATATTTGATATATTTCAGCATTTTATGTTTCATACTAAGGCAGAAGGAAGTGTTTGCTGCAATGTTACAGTAATGACATTGACTCATGAGTTGCGTTTGTTTCTTCAGCTGCGAATTTAAAAAAGAAAAAAAATAACAAACTTTTGGCTTTCCTTGGATTTAGGGATATTTGTCTGAATACATAACAAATTTATCAGGACAAGGAGCATTCAGTCTTATTAAAACTGACAAGAGAACAGTACCTCCCTTTTTTGGATGGAGAAAAAATGCTAGTGAGTTATCCCAGTGAGCAAATCCCAGTACAATCAAATTTCAGATTAAAAGAAGAATAAAATTAGTATTAATCTTGTGTCAGCAACTCTCTACAAAATCTTCTATGAACTGAAGAATACTCTGTGGTTTTACTTGCTGTCTTAGATGGCCTAGTGGTGTGCAGATTCCCTCTGCCCATTAGGAAAGTTTTGCCATGTGTGAATTCAATAGACTGTTTTTGTTTGATACTCTAGCGCAAAAATCCCCTTTCAGTTTGAAGTCCCCCTCTTACCCACCTTAAAGTCCTGGCTCTGCAAGTTTAGTGTTTTTATGAACAGCAGGCACTTCCAATTAAATCCACAGTCATAGAAGCATGAAATGTTGGGACAAAATGTTTGTCCTCATCCCTTTGGAGAGACTTCATAGACAGAACAAATCGGTATCTTGAGCTGAGTAGATCGGCATCAGACCACGGTCAGCATCTGATACTTTTTGTTGCATCCCACTAAATGTAGACAGGATGAAGAGAGGGCTGTTCACACTGTGTGTGTTTCAGGGATGTTTGTGCACTCTGGCCAAGCTGGCAGCCCTCAGGAAAGCTCAGATCAGAATCTCACTATATTAATGCAGTTGCTTCCCCTTGGAAAGTGGCAATGAAGACTTGTGAGAAGTGCACACATTTCACATATTCAGTCACTTAGGAATTCTAGGCAAGATGTGATTAATATTCACGATAAAATGGATAGAAATATTTTTATCCTGAAGGTTGGGAGATAGATGGAGTAGATTTTTCATTTGCTGGAAGCTACAGGCAGGAATTTTCACCTCTAGGGCTAATATGAGTCTCAAGATAAGTAGCTAGATTCATGGCTAGATAGCCTGGTTCTCCCTGACTGACTTAAACTCTCTGTTCTCAGGGAGTGAGGCTTTCAGGAGATGTCCCTTCATTTTTCTGCTCTGTGCTCTGTCACTGCTCTGTTCCCCTTTCCTGCTGTGCCATCAGGATGACACATTGGCATTGGAATTTTAGAAAGGACTTCCATACACTCCACAAACACTTCAGCAGATGCCATTTCTTTTAAAACCAAAACCGAACTAAGCCCAAACCCAGTAATGACACCGTATTTTTACACAGTCCTTGATGCATGGTTGATGCCTGCTCCTGTCTTCCCATGTGTTTACAGGACAGCATTGTGGGGCTGGATGCCAGACACTTCAGTTCTCAGAAGTACTTGAAGTTCTCTTTGACAGTGGAACACATCTCTCATCAGTGTATAATTGCTTCACTGTGTATATTTGCATGAATATTGTTGAATGTCATCTTGCATGTAAGGAAGTTATTAGAATGTAGGGCTGTGGCAGTACTGGCATCATTTTTCTTCTCTGTCTTGATGAGAGATTGAATTTATTACAGTAACAAAATAACAGGTTCCCTGTTAACTTCTTTTCCAACAGACAGTGCTGTATACAGTGTTGCTTAATTGTGTTGGTTCAAATTCAATGATGTTTTTTCTGGGTTAGCTGTGCATTGTCTTCAGCACATGTGTGCAAGTCCCAGTGGTTTCTGCAGGTGATTCATGCCTGGCAACTGCAGTTAGGCAAGTTCTAGTCCCAGAGATCTTTTATGTTGACATGCTAAAGTGCAACAACCTGTAAAGGTGTGTCTGAGAAAGGAAAGGCACTGAGTGGGCTAGGTATCCAAAAAATAAAGACTATCTGGACATTCCCTTTTTTTTTTTTTTTTTGAGAGTACCCCATGTCACTTCTAGAGTTCAAAGCTGACTCAGAGTCTTTAAACCCTACCTACTTTCCAGGCAAACTCTCCTCCATTCAAGAGACTCTACCTCTTTCAAAGTAGAGTAAAAATGATCTTCCAGGTAGGTCAAGTCTTGTGACTTTTATCAAAGAAGCTGCAGACCTGTGTCTGACAGAGACACAAGGGGACTCAGTTCTGTAGTGTCCCTGAACAGTACAAGCTAGACCAGGAAAGCCATTTGTGCCAAAGCTCGCTGGGATCAGCAGCCTCTGGAAACTTGGAAATGTGTTAATAGACTAAAAGCAGAGTGCTGGGCACCATACAGTACAGAGCTCATATTTAGCACCTGGTGTAGGATACAAGGCCAGATTCTGGTGTTAGGTTGACATCAGTGCACTTGCACAGAGAAATAGCAAAGCCAATCTCGTGGTCTTGGAGACTGAACTGTCTGAATGGCAGGCAGCAACTTAATCAAGAGATCTCTGCTTATCCTGTTTGTTATATTGAAAATATTGTTCATATTTTCAGACTTCCATTTAAATTGCTGAATTAAATTGTTTGGCATTATGGGCTACAATACTGTAAACTTCTGCCTGATATTTTTCTGCCTCATAAATGAATGGTATTTCAGATATTCATTCTCAGGAAATAGTGCTGCTATAAATAAAATTGCAAAGCTGAGCAGGAAAAGGAGTTGAGATTCTAAAGCCAGCATCTGACCTGACCTTATTAATTATATTTTGGAAAGCAGCAGTTACCTCTGATTGTCCTACCAACACCTTCTCTTCTGAGGCTCTCTCTAGTTACTACACCTGTGCTGTTGCCTGTCTTTCTGAAGCAGGATTACATGAACATTTATCTGGATTACCCCAGCACTTCCCCACAGCGGTGGGACTGGTCATGAATCAAACAGCAGATTTTCTTTGGCATGTCCAAATTGGAGAATCAGTTGAATGATTTGGCCCTAAGACAGAAAGCTATAAATGCTAGGAGTGTTTTTATTTGCTTTTGCACGTGTGATGCAATTTGAAAGCCTCCTTTGCTTTGCAACGTTGTGGTTGATTTATATGAGGGGAAGGAACAGTCAGTTCAGGCCTATCGACTTAGCAAATCTGGTCATCCAGAATTTCAAGCGTTTGTTGTTTCTTTGTGAGCAGCTCCTGTCACTTCAAAGGGCCCATTAGTTGTTGGTTTGCAGATGGTGATAACAACTTTAAAGAAGTTCTGCTGAATTGTAATTTTGCTTCCTGCTGACAGATACCACCAGAGTGAGAACAATCCAGAGCAAAGTGGGTGCTATCGTCATTGTGTTGATGAGAACATTGAAAGGAGAAACCACTATTTGGATCTTGCAGGAATAGAGAACTACACATCAAAGTTTGGGCCAGGTAATTTATGTTGTAACCTCATAATCTTTTCTTTCTTCAGTTGCATGTTCCATATCAGGGACAGTGAATTGTGAAGCTGTGTGATTTGTCTGTAGTGACTTAGGAACAGGACTGTGAATACTGCAAGATAATTACTGGTGAAGGTGGTATCACAACAGAGTGGCTAATATGCTGCAAGGCTGCTTTGATGTACTTGTTTATGTAGCTAAACTTGGAGCTGAGCCTAGGAGAACAATCTTTACATCTAAATTATTAAGTTCAGTCTATGGGTGAGGCAAGGATTGACTTTTGGATGTTGGAGCTTGTTCCCAAGATGATACCAGAACATATTTTATACTCACTACTGACCCAAAAATAGGTGAACGTGTGTTCATACCTGGAATTTTAGATTCAGTCCCTAAATTAAAGAGATTTGTATTTCCTTCATTTCCCTGCTCTCTGCCAGGGTTTTACTATTCCCCTCACAGTTAATTTGATGACCAAGAGTTGGGAACATGAAGATTTTTATACACACACACACACACACACATATTCATTCTTCTCTAGATATATATTCATATTTGTGTGTGCATTATTTACCAGCCAGAATTATTAAATGTAATTAAACTAGACAGCTATAATTGCATTCACTTCCTTAGGAAAAATTTGTTCTGCTGATAATGCTATCCCTGCCAACTGCATGCTACTAATTAAAACTTTGAAATACTAGATGACTAACTCAGCTTGTTATTTCCTAGGATCTCCTCCAGCAGCTCAAAAACATGACCCACCAGGCAGAATTGTGAATCAAACTCGATCCCGTTCTCATGAGCCTGAGACCTTCCATGCTCACCATAGGAAATCTCAAGTGGTGGATCCAAACCACATCAATCTGGCTGAAAGTTCGTATGCCAAGATTGCAGAAATCCAACAGAGGCTCCGGAACCAGGACTCAAACAAGCACTTTGTGAGGTCTCCCAAAGCCCAGGGCAAAAATGTCGCCCCTGTGCATCCTGGAAGGGCAGTTAGAAATAAACCTTTTCAAGGTGTGCCCTTGCCCATGGCTTCCCCAAGCACACGGGTGGGCCAGAACCTCCCATACCTTCCCTTGCAATCCCAACAGATCCACAAGAAGCATAAGCAGAGGGCAAAGGAGAATCACCAAATGTGCAAAACCTTCCAGTCTCCAGGGACAGTTGTGGAAAAGGAACATGTGAGAGACCTGCCCACAGTCATTTTATATGAAGGCCAAGTGGGACAAATGATACAAAGACACGAGCACCACCACCACCACGAGCACCACCACCACTACCACCACTTCTACCAGACATAGAAGAGATCCCACTAACATCCTCCAAGAATCATCCCAAATCCCAAATGAAGGAAATGCGTTCTTGTGATACCAGAACTAAGGCATTACTATGATTAATATTATCATTACTCCATTAATATTCAGCTCGCATATATTTTAGAGGTTCTATGGAACTCTTGAAACTTACCCTATTTATATGTTGTGGAACCGCATAGCTTACTCAAACACCTTTTGGATTTTTTTTTTTTTTTTTTTTTTTAAGTGGCTTGTAAAACAGCAAACAGTCATAGCTTTTTGAGCTGTGATTTAATACAGGTCGTCAACGCACTTCTGTACAAGTACTACTTCCACTGTACTCAGAAAGATACTTCAAACACTCTTGCAGACATCTAGCTTTCCACTCTGCTGTACGTCGGCTGATCGCACACAAGCCTTTCATCAGGGGAGCAATGTTCGAAGGGTTGGACTCCAGAGATACTCAGATAATGGAAACTACAAACAGCTGCTACCTCTAGTATTATTCAGATTTTATTTTCTTTTTATTGATTGTAATGTGCTACAGGGGGGAAATTTGATATACTGTGTTCATGTAGCCTGTTTGTGTTCACATCCTTTCAAATCATCTTAATTACAAGGAAATACTAGCTAAACTTGTCAACAGGGCTACATTTGTATGACTTACACTTTATTTTCTTGGAGATTCTTCATTGACACAAGTATAGTCTGCTATATACTGGGTAATATTTAAATATTTTTCTTCTATTTTTGGTTTTTCTCTTGCTTATTCTCCACTCTGTTTGGAGTAACCATTTGAAAAGAGGAGGATGTGAAATGGGGTTTTCCAAAGCATCACTAGACTTTAGTGCTTGGGCCATAAGTATCGTTCATGGGGGTTTGAGAAGGAGAGGGGTTGACTGGGGGGGTTTGTTTTGTTTAAATCCACAGTTCTTTGTTTTGAGAAAGAATTGAGGAAAATATACTTTCTCACTTTAAATGTTGGCAAATATATATAAAATATAAATATAAATATATATATATAAATATGCACACTCTCAGGTACATTTTGTTGTGTTTTAGAAATCTGTGGTTTGAATATTAACATTATATTTGTTTTTTCCACAACAGTGACTTTTTAGAAACTTATGCCATGGCATTTTCTTGGTGCCTCCAATTTAAATTTCCCAAGCACCTATCAATTTGAGCTTCTCTCATTTTAGAGACATGTATAAAAAATATCATTCACAATCATTCTGGATTCTTCTACTTCTTCCATATTAAAGGGCTTCCATTCCATTATGGAGAATCAGACCACACTCACAAGACCTTAATGGCTGCTGAGAAATTTGAAGGTCAAAAGAAAATTGGAAAAGTGAAAAAAATAAAAAAGGATTAGAGCATTCACATTTTGCTTTCTGTGGAGCCCAGAGTAATAACAGATTCAGTTGGGGTTTGTACAGATCACCATTTTGCAGGTAGAAAGTGACTGGAAAACACCTACATTTCCTTTGGAACATGAAAGTAGAGAACTCCTACATTGAAACATAATTGTTCTATAAATGTATTTGCTTTTGGTTTTAATTATTTTTAATGTTGTGGTATTTTGTCAATAGTATATATTGTAAAATGTAACTATCCGGCATTGTTATAAGCCCTTTATGATTAGGGGTTTTTTTGTTTTCCGACTAGAGTTTCGATCAGTCCAAAATGGGATATTACCTTACTGCTGACCAGTTTTAGATGTTGTCCTTTCTAAGAACACAGAGACATCACCTTGTAAAGAACGGTGGGAAGCCTTGCCTTCTTGTGGAATTGGAATAGAATCACTGCTTCATGGTAATTAGGTCCGTCTCTTGTCTCCCTGGATCAGCAGATGTTTAGACTTATTGTCCCCTTTAAAAAATCTGGTTTATTTTATTTTACTTTTTTTAGCTGTCAACAGCGTGTTCTGTAAAATCTAACAAAATGTTTTTAAAATGTGTTTGATCTGTGTGACAACTATACTGTTCTGTTTATTTTAAAATTCCTAAAGTCCAAAAATATTTATATGCAGAATTTTCTGTGTTGAAAATATGAAAAGGCCACGAATTTGGTTAGTTACCACTGAGTTGTTCTAGTCTAAGCCTTTTTTGCTGCTTGTGTATCATTCTATGTCAATGTATATATAAATATGGACTGCAAAAAAAAAAGGCATTTGTATGTCTAGTAGAAGGAATAAGCTTATTTATATTATAGTGTTAAAAAAGTCTGATGTATTCAAGTGACTTACATTATACCGCATGCAAACACACAGTGTACATTCCATCTAAGAAGGGATGCCATGCTATTTGTTTTGAAGAAGCAATTAAAGCTGTTCTCTTTTCAGTAGAGCATATGCCAGAAAGACTGAGAGGTGGAAATTGTTCTTAGTCAATTTTTTTAATGCAGATGGTTGCTGAAAACCAGAAAATGTTCTGGAAAACTCGAGTGCTTTCAGAGGTGTGGAATTTTCCAAGAAAGGGCAGAGAAGGAGTAAAACTGCTCCTTCACCCAAAGATATTTTGCTGTAAAAGAAAACAGCACCACTACCAAAATCCCCTCTTGATTGAGAAGTGTGCAGTACTGGCTGTGCCAGGTGAACTCTGACATGGAACACGACTGACCATTGGTTACAGCCTGGCATTGATTTGTTTTGGTTTATTGTATTTGGACTTTCAAAAGACAAATTCTGCCTTACTCAGAGTCTGTGAAACACAAATACATTTAATAACATGGCATCCCCTTACAAAAATTTTACACCAGCCATGTATGAATATACAGTATCAAAATACTGTGTTGCAGTTGTGTTACGTGCATTATAAGTGTGAATAACATGTAGCACAGTTTCTTTTCACAGAACCTTAAATTTCTGTATCTTTTAAATATGTTTGCTTTTCAGTATTTTGTATAGTAAATATAGATGGTTTTGATTAAATGCTTTATTTATTTAACAGCAAAAACTGTGCCAAGAGAACCCCCTGTTAATTAAAATTTTACTAGTTCAGAAAGCATATTTCTTTCTTCTTGTTGTGGATTTCAGGGGCCTATTGCAATTGCTGTCAGTGCTTGCAGATCCCACTGATGAAAGAGCTTGCATTAGCATTTTTGGGAACAGGATCAGGAAATTACGTATGGACTGGGTATGCTTTGGTCTAATATTTAAACTATCAAGTTTCAAAGTTAAATTTCTTGTCTCCTGCTGTTGGACCTGTGTTGAGTAACTGATATTTCATCTTGCTATTAAGTCTGAAAACTTTTCCTTAAAAAAAAAATAAAAATAATGTTTTAAGTTGCTCAAAACTGTAACTGAATCAAAATTTGAAAGAGTTTAGTTTCTGGTTAAACAAAACATTTTCTTTCCAAAGAAAAAATATCAGAGTTGAGTATATTGTTAACATTGAAAATTAAATTGCAGTGGCATTAAGTAATTTCAGATGAAAACTCCAGACTTTTCACTTACTTTATCTGTTTGTATACAAGTTCAGCAAAATGACGTCAATCCTGAAGTTTGCACTATTTGCTGAAAAAATTCAATTGCAAAATTTTGCTCATCTCTACCAGCTGCAATTCTGGGGAGGACAGTTTTTTGAAAAGAAGGGTTGCTAAGCTCTTCTCACAACTTCATGACCACAATACAAAGTAACGTAAGCTAAGGCTGTGAAGTAAAATCTCTGTCCCAGTGAAATGTCTGGCAAGACTGCCAGGTTCCCACTGGCTGCAGGGTGCCTATAATTTCATTCCAGGAAGGTGGGTTTGAAGTCTACATAATGTGCAGCCAGTAACTTCAGTATTTATTTTTTCTGCCTCTTACTGCTGATGGGTTTGCTAATAGTAAATGGAAGTTTTTCTGTAAGAGATCAAGCTGGTAAATTAATTAAGATTAGCAGCAAATACTGTCTTTATACTGATGTCATTGGAGGACCTCAAGGCACTTCCAAACATCTTTGAAACATCCATGTGTCATTTAGTCATTGTTAGAAATGGAGACCCCGTTCTGCCCTTGGATGATGAGGTACAGATTCTCCTGGCATATTGGCAGACCAGCCCCTTGAGGCCCTACCAAGTTAAAAAGCCAAATATATGACCTCTGTTATGGTCTTTCTACTCTAGTCATCGTGAGCATAGAACAGCGATGTTTAGCTGGAGAAGTACTTTAAAGCTGTGTGTGTGAGTGAGTGAGTGAGTGTGTCCTCTGGCAGAAGTTAGTGAGTGGAACAAGACGGATTCTGACAGAGGTGATTTTTTCTGAAGAGATGAACACGGTGTATTGCTGACGGTCCACAAGTTGCCACGTAAACACACAGCTCTGATGAATGCATACTGTTCTCCATATGTCATCGTGTACCTCAATTATTGAATGACAGATTTCATTTGTATTCCAATTAACAGGAAAGTTGGGCCCCTTTGGGCCTAGATTATACTTGAGAAAAATTCATCATGCTAGAAAATTTGCAAAAACATTAACCATAATTTTTGCCTGGAGTACAGGCAAGAATGTTCATGTTTGGAAACATGTCAGCTAATCAAGTCTCACCTTTAATTACCTTGTTGCAATTCATCAAGATCTGAAAATACGTTTTCAAACATGACTTATTCATAGCTTTGCTGGGAACCAAGTCTTATTCAGCATCCTATGAGTTGTCAGACTTCTTTGGTTTTGGCTTTTTTTTTAATATACCAGCAGAAACATGTTTGAAAATCCATGAACTAAAAATTGAACTTAATGTGTTTTCTAAATTGCTTCTGGAAGAAAATTTCTTTCCTAACACACTTAACAGCAAAACCAGCCTCTATTTATAACATAATAATGTATTTTGTTTGCATATTTGAACAGATGTTGAGTTGACTTGATTTGGAAGGATCTGTTTTGGGATTTATTTGTTGTACTGTGCACATTTAAAATGTGCTCAAAATGGTCTAAAAGGAACAGATATAGAAAAGCAGACAACTTTATATTGAAATTATTCAATATACATTGAAATGCATCTTATTTGAAGCTTGAATTATAGTTACTAAATAATGAGGTTTTCAATGATGCTTTAATTTACTTTTACATTTCTATATATTTCTAGATAATTCAATCCTAAATGATCTAAAATGATAGGAATCACATGGATGAAGTCTTCTGATTTCTTTCTTTTAAACTAGCAGGATTTAAGGACTATTCAGGCAGATTACTGTGAGGGTTAGAGCTGTGTAGAAAGAGTGGCAAGGGAAGGGTGGAAAGATTTGAGAAGTGTAGGGATAGCATAGAACTGTCCAACAGCGGGGCTGGGGGAGACACACCAGAGGCAGGAAAATGCTGTATGGAGAAGATTTTATTCATAATCCTTTTATGAATCTATTATGGTATATTTTGTGCTCATAAAACAACAACAGTAGTTTGTGGAATGCTTTTCACTGGGAAAACTTGAAAGACTTTCTATAAGAGGTGAACCTCCAGCGTGCAGAGGGAGGCACAGGGCAGGAAAGTTGCAGATAATCACTGGGGCTATGACAGAACAAGGAAGGATGCCCATTTTCCTAAGTCCCTGTCCAAGCTGAGGAAAATGTTTTTGGAAGCAGAGGTGTTTCTACAGATGGTTTGAATATTTCTTAGAACCCGTGTTGAATAGTGACATCAGTTCTTTTTCTCTTTGGCTACAAACATACATAAGTTGGTCAAATGTTACCCAAAGCTTCAGTATCTGCCCTGATTTTTTGAAACACTAAACACTAACTATGCCTGTGAAATCTACTGACACAAAGGGTAATCTTTATACCACAAGGAATGGCAGACTGGGCCTGTTGGTTGTCTCACCAGGCTGATATTCTGGGCGCTCTGCGTGTAGGAAGTTCCTGAAGTTTTTTTAAGAATGTTGGAAGACATAATGTTAAGGGGCTTCATAAATTTGGCAATGGGCAAACATTAACAATATCAGGCATACTGGTAATGATGTGCACTATGCTTTCTGGCTTTTAGGATGTCTGTGAGGTGGGGTGTGTGTCTTTCTTTGAGTGCCTAGTCCACAGAGACAAAGCTGTCTGTAATTACCACCAGCTGAGAGATGTACTCCTTTGGTGTTGTATTTTGTGGATGAAGATACGGAGTTCAGATCCTTCTGGTGCTGAGTGCTTATTCTTGCACTTAATCCTTCCCATTCTGTTCTATTCACGAAATACAGCATGCTGAGGCTTTGTGAATTTTCTAATAAAACACTTAACAAACTGGGCCAAATTTGTTATCAGCTTCATAAACGGAAGCAGAAGAGCCCCCATGCATGTCTTGGAATTTGGACCTTACAAATGCAGTTTGCTATGAGTCATCATTTTTTCTTGTACTAATTTCAGATATTTGATAAGCTCTTTTTATGGTTTACAAGTTTAAAAAGACAAATAAAACTTTTTAGATTAAAACATTGGTTTGGAGGTTGTGTTTTGTCTGTTCTCACTGACGATCTGTGAATAGCCTTTTTCTGTGGGCTTCAGCTTAAACCTACAAAGTGACTTTGGAGTGGGTGTTTATAGTTCTTTGCTTGCTTGTTCACAGGGTAAGGCTGTTGATAGATGAATAAAGTGCCACTTGAGGTTGTTAACAGCCATGACTGGTAATGCTAGCTCAACTAAGATAAACACTGAAATGCTATGGCAATTAGCATTAAGGTCTCACTTGGCCAGTGCTGATTTTCAAAGCCATAGATACGGTGCTCTATAGAGCTCTATAGATACCCACGGCCGGGAGGTCTGGAGCTGTTCTCATCCCATGGCTGGGAGGTCTGGAGCTGTTCTCATCCCGTGGCTGGGAGCTCTGGAGCTGTTCTCAGCCCTGCTCCGAGTGCCGGGGCACTCCTGTGAGGTGTGTGCACACGGCATCTCTGCATACTCAATGTGCTGGTAGGAAGCAGGAGTACAAAAACTGTAATGTTTCAGTCCAAAGCAATTAACCCTCTCACCCTGCGAGGAGTGGAGGGGAGGAAAAGCTCAATTAAAGGGACACGGAGTTTCCAGTAAGTGCAAAAGTATGAAGGGAAGCAATAAGGCAGCCCTGTGGGCCTCACATTCCTCCGGTCTCTTTACAGTCTTTTCAGGGAATATTTTTTACTTTTGATGTCTATAATCACAACTTGCTGTTTGAGTGTGCCATCTGCTAGGGCCACAACCCTCAACGGGTCTGAGCATGTGACTTCCATAGGTTTCACTGGAAATTTTGTGGAGCATTACTGGACCAACAGAAGTACTTCAATTTATACTCTTGGGGACTCAGGGCCCTGGGACACTCATAGCTTCCACTGGTTAGGGACAGGTTTTTATTAGAACTTTCCTGGTCTAATAAATGGATGCTGAAATCAATTAATTTGAAGATTACACTCTTGATATGAGTCTGAAATGCAGAGTCATTTTAGCTGGTAACTATGAATTAAAGGAGCAAGTTGTGTTTTCAGGAGCAGGGCAAGACTTTCATTCCTTTCTCTGCTAAAAACATCATCACTGCAACCTCTTTCATTTAATTAAATCAGGAATTTGGCATTCACAGGATATTATGTGTCTGCTGATCTTTCTAACAATAGTTAATGAAGTTTGTTTTACTTGGAGCCTTTGTTCCTTTGGATATTGCTTCTGTAGCCCGCAACTGCAAAGGAAATCCACTGAACAGCAGATCTCACCATGAGCGCCCTGCACGCCCTGTTATTCATCTCCCCAGGGATGTGCAGGATGGAGTCACTCCAAAGGAATGGTCCAAAATGTCTTATTCCTGGCACACGGGAGGTGTGTTCATTGTGTCTGTAACACCAACAGAGAAAACTGAGGAGCCACAGTCATTGAGACAAGTAACTGTTCCTTGTCCTCAAGAGGGGTGTCAGTGTCTCACAGTGTCTGATCACCCCCTCAGCCCCAGTACTGGGTTTCTGTGGCAGCTCTGGCACATGTGACAAGCAGGTGCAGGAAGGCCTTAGATTCCAGAATACTCTTCCATCCCTTTAGTCAGTTTGGAAAGATGTCACCATGAAAAGAACTTGAACAAGACAATTTTTTGCTGTTGACTTTCTGTTGTGCCCTTTCATGGGTTTAAAATCCACTTATCTGAAAGTGTGCAGTTACATTTTGTCCTTTTTCATCATTTAAATGCATCTTCTTGATCTGAAGAAATAAAAGCAATTTTAAAAATTAGAGATTTTGTTTTCATATGTGCTGCCAAGTCTGATACTGCAAAGTAACTGCTGAATTGGCACAAGCAGTTTGAGAGAGCCAGCAGATTTAGGAAGGGAGAAGATAAACCTTATTATGTTTCTTTGCCAAAGGAGAAAAGAAACGATATTGACTTAAATGTGGGAAATTTAAAAGGGGCCATATGTTCTCACTTTGTGCTTTGTTTCTAATAGATAGACAGAAATCTTTGAAGTGTGGATTGGCACAGTAGGGTGCATGCTTCTGTAGAGAAAAGATGCTAAATGGGGAGGATGTGAGGGGGCACATGAAACTCTATTAGCCATGCAACAGCAAAGAGAGAAAGGCAAATCCAATGATAATGTACATCTGTTTCAGGGAATTTATAAGCTTTGAACATTTTTTATGTGCAGATAAGTGGATCCTTTTCTTACCATAACTTAGAACTTCAAAGCAGATTGTGTGGATAATGCAAATTGCTGAAATATGAGATTTTCCTACAAAGAGGTTTCCAAAAAAGAAAAAAAAAAAAGAATTAAGGCTAATTGATGCCACAGTCTTTTATGTACAGTGTAAAAACTCTACAAAAATTGATTTTTATGAACTAAGAAATTGATGAAAAAATATTGAAGTCTGCTGTTTGCATTCAGGGACTGTAGTTTGAAACTGAGTTTCTGTGAATTAAACATTTGTCTCTGAAATCACTACAGCAATATTGTAACATAAATTAAGATATGTAGCCAAGCTGTAATTGTATCAAAGTCTGCCATGTCGTAGGAATGTAAAACTCATGAGTGTGGCCTGATGTGCAGCACCTCACTGTCAAGGTAGTGAAGCAGATATTTCTAGATTACAAGAAAAAAAATGATTACAAGAGACAAAAACTAGTGGGGGGAGGCAGGAGGTGGAGGATACTGATATGGTTAAACCTTGGGAGTAGATGAGTGTGTAACTCCTTAACTGCTCAGAAAAATGAGTTGCTCTCTGAGCTGGGAGGTCGCAGCCAGGCTTGGCGATGCCGGCTGCGTTCCAGCCGGGAGATGCGAATGTCTCAGCTGAAAGGCCAAGGCTGTGACACCAAGAAATGACATCAGCGAAGGGATTTTGAAGACCTTCATTTATTAGATGTAGTGCATAGGAGCATTCCCTTCCTCCCTGGGCAGACTCAGGCTATAAAGCCAGCTTTGTCCTCCTTCCTGTGCTGTAAATAGGGGTGCATGAGGCTTAACCTGATGCTGAACACAGAGGCAACCAGGAGTGGGAGCTCACGCCTCGTTCCCGAGTCTTTCCCCAATTTTGGCTTCATTGGCCAGCAGGGCATCTTCAGCAGATATTTTTTTCCTGCATTTTAGTATGAACGGACCATGACAACCTCAGTTCTGGAGTATTTTTTTTTATTCCTAGATCCTTGCACAATCTTGGTCACTGTCTGTCATGGCAGGCCAGGGGGAAAGTGCCAGGTCTCAATATCCTGAAACACTCTTCATACTTCATGTCCAGGGCTTGTTCTTCTGCCATAAATCCACCTCAGCTGAGATGGGAAGCAGAACCATCTCTGTCCCCTCGCCTCATGCTGACAGCGACTCAAAAATTCTTCCCCCTCACCCCAGCAGGTAAGATTGCCCTGCAAAGGGTTCATTTTTTTTCTTCAGCATTTTAGCTCTGAAGGGTGGCCCTGTGATGGGATGAGAACTCTGAGACTGTGGGATTCCTCCCCATCCCTGGCCACGTGGGAAAACTCCCATGAGGTAATGAAACAAT
Source organism: Eulacestoma nigropectus (assembly GCA_013397775.1). Lineage (NCBI taxonomy): Eukaryota > Metazoa > Chordata > Aves > Passeriformes > Eulacestoma > Eulacestoma nigropectus. The sequence goes on along the minus strand of VZTE01005381.1, from coordinate 2,437,410 downwards.
TTACCTCACGATTTGGGCCAAAATATTCTGTTTTAGGCAGTCAGCAAGAGCTGGCAGAGGGTTAAACTTGAGGCAATCCTGCCTTTTCTATTTCCAAGCATACCCCAACAGCAGGGAAAGGGCAGTAGGCAGCGATGCTGAAAAGAACAGCTGTATGCCATCAGACTAAAGATAGAAACATGAAGCATGTGGGCTAATTAAGTTCCCAAGTGACAGTGTACAAAGTGTACAGACCAAACAGAACAGTGCCTTCTGCTTGTTTTGATCAACTCTGTTTCTATCACTTTGATGAAAATAACCGCTTGATTTGTCGCTGGCTGTGGCTGCCAAAGGATCCCTCACACCCCGGGCTCTGCTGGTGCTGCCCTCATGGCAGGCATCCCATAACCCAGGAGTGGCTGTGGCTGCCCCTGTCTGCAAGGGGGGCCAGCACAGAGTGTCAGGGGAAAAGTGTGACAAATGTTCAGAACTTTTGAATTAAGTTTCTTGCCTTACTTTTTTTTTTTTCCAGTCAGATACAATATTAGACACTTTCACCCTAAATAGGATGAAGTGGGCATGCTCTGACCAGCTTAGCACAACAGGATGGACTTTAATTTTTTATTTTTCCTCCTCTGATGTCTTTTAGTCATTTCATTTTTCCTTCAGGGGGCACAGCAGACTCTTGGTTAGGTCTGTTAGCTGGCTTCCTAACTGGTTTGTAGCCTTGGCAGCTTTTGATGTAGACTGCATATGAGCCAGAATGCACACCCCTCCCACCTCCCACCCCCCCTTTTTTTCCTCAGAGGTCTGAGTGGAAAACTACCTTGAGGATAAACATGAAGAGAAAAATTAATCTGAAAATCATCTTCTGTGTGGAAAATGAATTTGTGGTGTTTCAAAGTCTCTTATGCTCCAGCAGGAGGCAGAAGGGACACTTTGGGGCAATAATCCCATGAGCTGCTCTAGCAAGCTCCAAGAAAGGCTTGACTCAAGTGTGGTTTTGCAGCAGGTTGTAAGTTGTAAAGCTTGAAGGGCTGTGACAGGTTTGAAATGTTTGCTTGTAATGGTGCTCAAACAGAGACTGAAGGATGAAAATGCTCAGTGTGGAGAGGTGGTCTTTTTTTCTAAGTGTGATAGTCAGCTCTGAGTTTGCATTGCTAAGCTGCTTCAATTAGAAGCATAGGACAGATTTTCTTTTACTCCAGTACAGTATCTAGTGAACTCTGGAATTTAAATTTTACTCTATTATAATTCCAGACTTGATCTCTCAGCTGAAACCTTGAGTTTTCAGAAGGTTGTATCATTGAGGGCTACTTCATGCCTGATCATCAGCAATCACATTATGATGAGATACACACACTTTCTTTATTGTGACCTTTTTTCTAAGGTGTTCCTGATTTAATCTTTTAACAGTCCCATTTTTCAGTCTTTGAGATGTAAGTGCTCAACCCAAATTTGTTTAACTTCAACCCACAAGTAACTAATTCCTTGAGGGAATTATGGATGAACAAAGCTACATCTTCATGCATAGGAGACCTGATGTCCTGTAAGCTGTCAGGCCTCACTGGAGCATACAATCACACTGTTAAGGCTGCTGTGCTGTGGATGGATCAAATAAAATGACTGCTATTTTTTTACAGTAAGAGCCTAAATTGCTTATGTATTTTGTTAGACCCAGCTAAGTCATTTTGTTTGATATTGTAGTACCTCAGTTACCAATAAGAGTGTCAGCTCTTACTTGCTGTATTAGCCATTGCAATAGATTGGTATTGTTTTCCTCTTCCTTGTTTGCTTATGGCTGATGGAGTTCTCATGTCTAAGTTCTACTTCTGAGCTTCTCAGGTAAGGAGAAAAGTGTGTAGATGATATTTTTAGATTGATGTGTGTAGTAATTCAAAGTGAAGTAGCATTTCTTAGGTCTTTAAAGACAGGTGAAGTAGTTTTCTCCCTAAATTGCAGAAGTGCAACTGGGGAAAGATAAATGAGAATCTGACATTACAGTGGTACGATGTCCTAGAGCTGTAGTGCCAAGTGAAAAATACAACACAGCCCTGTTTTCTGGAAGATTTCACAGAAGAGTTTGGGTCCCTGCTGTGTAATGCTTGTTATCTGCCAGTGTGGAGGAAATGGGCCGGTTTCCTTAACCAGAGTTTACAGCTACATGAGATTGGTTAATTATGCTAGTAATGAACAGGGTTATTTATGAAATTTTCAGGGATCATGATACATCATAAAGGCCTCAAATCTGCACTACCAAATATTACCAAAATAGGTAATGCCAGCAGGTATTTCAGCATAGCAGTACAGTTCTGACAGCAGCCAGTGCTGCTTGTGTTTAAGGGATGGGATAAACTCCTGAGTGTTGAGAAGCTTCTTCCCAAGGCTTCTGAGCAGCCAGAGAGTGCCTTGAGGCATGCAGCAAACAGGTAGTCCTGTCCTTTCCAAAGCTCCCAGCCCCTTGTGCTGGGTGATGGTCTTGCTATTATAATTCTGGTGATTCTTTTTGCTCTTATTGACTGCAGAGTGTTTAGTACTCTACTTTTTTTTGTGGCTTGTTTAGTCTTCTAGTATGGGGTGGGATTTCAGAGAGGGTGGGGGGCATTGGTCTTTCCCTTGGGGAGCTACTGAGTGTATTCAAGCAAGATACTGGGGTATCAGAGGGTCCTGGCAGTGCTGCAAGGAGGCTGCAAGGAGTGCAGGAGCAGCAGAAGCTGCAGCCTAGCCTCGGGGTGCTGCAGTCCCTGTTGGCTGTGGCTCAGAAAGTCCTGGGGCTGGCTGAAACCATGCCTAGAAATAAGGCCCTTTCAGGTTGGGGAATTTCCCTGATGTCTGAACACATCAAAAATGTAGAGAAGTGACTCCTGCTGCTACAGACGAGGGTGCAGTTTGCGACAGGATGTGGGCATCTTAAACTGGCACAACACTGCTTGAGAACTTAATCTGCTTCCTTTACCTTCCTATCTCTAGTCTGCTGCTACACAGCTTTTACAAAACTAAAAAGGGCTTCTCACAGCTGAGTCGATACTGACAACTATTTCCTTAAGAACAAGCTAATGCTTAATGAGAATATTTATGGTGGCTTGACCAGGCCTTATTTCAGGCTCAAGAAAAAAGGGGGATAAGAATGGCTTACACATGGTGTGCTTTTCAGTGTTTGGCCTGGGAAACAAAGGGATCACACAGGATTTCACCTGGCTAATCCTTATGCCTCCAAACAGTTCTTTTCAACAACATCTGATAGGCAGCCTGAAATCAGGGCCATGGTGTGGGACTTGGGCAGCAGCAGCAAAGCAGGCGGGAAGTGAATGTGATGCTGACAAACAGTTCTTAATAATGTTCACCCTTCAAACACAGCAAAACACTAAAATGTTTGAAATTTCTTTTGCTGAGAGTGATATAAATAACGTTGAGAACACATTTTTTTCTCTGTTAAATATTTTAATCCTAGCACTTTTGGCCAGTTAATAATGATAGTGAAACTAGAAATATTCACTTGTCTCTCAGAGACCAACGGAGAGTTTTCTAAGGTAGACTGAGTCAGTGCTTTGACAGGGAGGGAATCTCACTGGAATATTGTTGAAAGCAGAGAGCAGAATGACAATGAGTGTCAGGAGCACTGAGGGTTCAGAGGAGTTGAAAGCAGAGGGCAACAGTGACAGAGACTAAACTCCAAAAGGCAGAAATAGAAAGGTTAAGTCACACACACAACTTCATACAGTAAGAAGGTGCTGTAGAAACCTGCCAAATCTGTCAAAAAAGCCTGTACTAACAATGGTATTTTTAGGCAATATCATTCTCCTCAAAATCCACATTAATTCATGAGGGTTTTTTTTTCCCTGACACTCAAAATATCTGCTGGAAAACCTCTTCTGTTCTTTCGCAAGAACCTGTCAGCCAAGGGGAAAGGACTGATGCTCTGAGGCTTCCATTCTCAAACCTGGCATATTTCAGGAGCTGTCTCTAAAAACTCAGCGCTCTTTGGTCAGAGGCATTCTTTTCACTTGTTTGGCTCTAGCAGCCCAGGTAGTTTTTTTTCATCTAATGTGTATTTTGATTGTGCAGACACAAAGGACACAATATAACCATATACTGAACCATCTTTTACCCTTGGTACCTACAAACTTGCTCATTCTGCTGCATAGTAGAGGCAGCAAAGACAGAACCTCTACCATAAAATGGGCTCAGGTTTTATTTTGTTTTAACCATTGAAAGACATAAACCACCTTTCAGATTTCTTCAGTGTTTCAAGTTCCATTGACAGTTTACAGGTTTGGATCTTTGCAAGAAACCGGAAGAGATCATTTGGATTGACCTATGTGAGTGACTTTCTCTTTAATCTTGGTCCACTTTTAGCTTGGTTTCTGCATCTTTCAAAGTATGCTTCAAACCATGCCATTAGTGGGGAAGGGCTTCCTCAAAATACAGCCTTAATAAAAGGTTTATTTGGTGCAAGCTTAACTGGATAGAAATTGCTGGCTGTTTAACGAAGATAGGCTAGCAAGGATTGTCTCTTGGCTCCCTGCACACTTTGAGCCAGAGGAGAAGGTACGTTGTGAGTGAGGCTACTTGGGTTTCTTCCACACACAATCTCATCTGTCAGTTTTTTTGCAGACCCATCTTCAAAACACCACTATTCATTTCTTTCCATGACAGGCATTGACATGGTTTATGCCAAACTTACATTTTAGGTCAGTCAGATCTTCACAAGCTTGAATAAATAAAAGCAAGGTAGACAAGGTTTAGCTATTAAACCTCTCTGTAGCAATCCTTGGCTGCCTGGCAGAATTAGGATCACCTGGGCTCCACTGAGTAATAGGAGCAGACCAGCAGCTGTAGAGGTGCCACCTGGGCAGCAGAGTAATAGAGAGCCCTGGGGAAGCTTCTGTGGCAGTGGAGGGCAGTTACAGGATTAGGCACACAAAACCCCATCCAAGCTCGCAGTAAAATCAAATGGCATCTTTCCTTCTACTGACAGAAGCTGGATCAGGTCTCCCATGAATTGTAATGAATAGTTATATTAATCCACTGCTATGTAGCTGTGAAAATCCTGCATCCCCTTCTCTGGGATGACGGTGCAAGGCTAAATCACCATGGATATTCGATTGCATTCTGGCTCATGTAGCTGTAAGAGCATTACCAGGCAGCATTTTATCTAAGACGAGTGCTCTCTACAGTACTCACAACAAATCTCAACTTATTGAAACTCCAGTGATTAAATGTTTAACAGACCCCTGCAACATCTGAAGACTCTGTGCAATAGGCATGGCTGCTTTCAATATGATCTCATAGGGATCTGATTACCATTTTGGCTCTCTTCTCACAGCCATTCAAGTGGACCTTCAAGGAAGTGTAACCCTTTCACTTTCAGATTTTTTTAGCATGCAAAACACTTACTCAAGGATAAAAGCCTTGAGTACAAAACCTATAACACCAGAGCCAAATAGCGAAACTGACCATATCTGAGCTGATCTTAAGCACAATACAACAGTAAATGAGGTTGAAGCAGTTATTTGTGTTGTTTTAGAAAAATTCGGGTCCTAAACTGGAAATAAAAAGTCTTTCTATAGCAGAAGGTCTGGACTAAACACATTCCTCCTGAATTGGTTGTAGTTAAGTGTTTGACATATGTTCTTGTGTTGGCACCAATTATTGATAAAATTCTGTTTGAAAGGAGTAGCCAACATTACAGTTTGTGCATAATCTATTCACATCCAGTTGCTTGAAATGTAGTTCCTGCAGATTAACAGTGTGACCAAAGTTTTCATTCCCCTCCTTTTGGAGCAGGCACATTGCAAATGCACATCAAAGAAAATGAGCTCTGTTCTGACTTACAGTCTAGGCATGTTCCTGACAAACCACATCTGATGAAGAGTCTTAAAGAAATAGCACAAGCAGCACTGCCGGCAGCAAAACAACAAAAGGGCTGGTCCCTTCCACCAGTGAAGAGAGGCTGGTTAATCAAAGGATTTTGTGCCAGGGAGAGGGACTGTGCACTTTATGTTGAAGCAATGCAGTTGAATGATACATATGCAATGACCTAGCTTGGCAGCATTCGAACAAATCACATTTAATTACGTATCTTTTCCTCTCATGATACTCTTCTCAGTTCCACTGCAGCCTGGGAAATCAATAACAAATGTTCATTTTGAATGTCTCTGCTCTCTAGCCTTGGACTAATTATACACATTCCTTCTGTCCTTATAAGGAGAGGGCAGCTCTTCACTTCAAACAATGAAAGAAAACACGCAAAGCAAACCTCCCTTCCCAGTGTTCAAAACAATAGGAAAGTGAGTTCTGAACCGAATCTGGTCCTTCCTCTTGTGGTGTGTAGCACCTTCTGATGAGGTATGCCCGGCCTCCTCCCGGAGTTATTGGCACTTTTTGTGTCTGGTGCTGAGGAAATCACCTTTGATTTCATGATCAGAGTGAGCTGCTGAGCCAAGTGCCCGCAAGGAATTGGGACAGCTCTGTTTTATTGCTGGCTATTTGCTATCAAGGCCAAACCAAATAACATCTCGCATTGCACAATTCCTTTATCTACAGCATAGGAATGACCATGTTTTTCTAAATCCCTCTCAGTGACCTGTGAATGAAAAACAGAGAGCATGCACTATCATTAGCATTATTAGTGAGGTGATGCTGGGGGTCGTGACAACCGTAGTGTGCAAAGTCACAGGTGAGAAAAAAATAAGCTCAAACAAACAAAGAAACAAATAAGTGTTCCTTCAAGCCACTGTATTTTAGGCCCTGTGGCCCATATTTAACAGGCTGCAATGAGCTGTGGCTAGTTGTTTCACTGGGAGAAAAACGTTTATACAGGTTTGGTGAAAATGGCAAAGATTTTCACATATTCGTGGGGAAAGCAGTAGTATTTCTTTAAGGGAAAAAAAAGAGCAAACTACAAGTTCCCCTGGTCTTGGCAAATCATGAGGCGTTTTTCATTTTGTAACATCAAAGTCGGCTCCTCTTCTTTGATGTCTTCGCATGCTGTTTAAGGTAAAGCATGAATGAAGAAATGTCAATCTGCAAGGTGTCCATGTAGTTTATGCTGAACACTGAAGAGGACTTGTAGATAAAAGGCAAACACAAGGTTTGATAATGAATGTCCAACAAGGAGGTGTGCATATCTAAAAGGAAACACTCAGCTGGAGAACAGCTCTGCAAACCTCAAAACTCTGCTTAGCCCAAGTTTAAGGGATTAAGAAAAAGTGGATTTTTTAAAAAGTGTGGAACCAAGACAGGAATTCTGTAAAAATCCTTGTTGTTCTATAAGAAATGAATGTTCTTTCATTGGCTTTAGTTAACAATAATAAATGTGCCACCAACTGTGCTTAATTTGACAATGTGTAATTTTGAGAAGAGACAGAGTTAATACTGGGAAAAGCATCAGAGACAAAGTCTAAACCAGCACAGTGCATTTTGGAAATTTATAGTGGCTGCTTTGTGGTCTCTAGTGTCTGAACACTGGCAAAAGCTGTATGCTGGATCAAACAAAGGAAAGTGTCAATTATTTAACTCGGTTTGTTCTGAGGATCTAGAAACTCTAATGGAGTCGTAGTCACTTGGGGAGGCTGAGTAGTGTTGGGATGAAGGGCAAGGCACTTTCTGGACCCAAACCCCATAAATTTCAGGACCAGGACATCCAATTATGTTATTAGAAACTTAGCTGCAGAAGAGGGTGTTTCTACTGTATCTTCTAGCTGCTAGCACTGAATTTATGCTTCCTTTTCATTATTTCTGAAGCTGTAAAAAGTTGGTTTGATGAACTGCGTGTGCTTTGCTTGATTTACTTGCAGAGCAAGTGCACCGGGCGCGCTGCCCTGGAAAAGGGAGCACCCATGGGGGCTGCGAGGGGAGCCCGGGCCCTGAGCCAGCCAGGCTTTTGCTTTGCTGAGACAGCTCTGCAGGGGTCCAGCCTGAAATACAGCAATGTCCTAATACTAGCATCTGTCTGCTGCAAACTGGACTGAGGCTGCAAAATAGTTTAGATTTACAAACAGGGCATAAAAACCTTTCAATGGGTGCCCGTTGGAGTGGGCTGTATCTGAATAAGAAATGTACATAGGTGAGTATTAACCCGTATGACACTGAGTTTGCCCATTAAGATCTGAAATACCTGTCAGAACATAGAAATGACTGGATGTTTCGTGTATGATAGTTAAGGAATGGATATCCACAGGAATCCAGGGAAATGGGAGGTAAAACTCCATAACTTCAGTCAAGGCACTTATCCGGCTTTTCTTCTGTTAGTTGACAGTAACCATAAGAAAACAGTATTTACTAGCACTTTCAATATGGGGGAGAGACAGTCATAAACATGGAGTGACTTTTTCTGTTTAAGAACACATATTCAGAGCTGCCCAAAACTCTAGAAATTTTGTAGCCTTGGGATGATAACTTATAAAAGAAAAATGAGGGTATAATTCATGGGAACATTGACACCTTATCTGTTTTCATTCTTACATGAGGGACATCTTGTGAGAAGATAATATTATTAAATAGAATGCCTACATTTTCTCTGGAAAGCTCTCTATCACTCCTAAGAATCATCTCTTGTATTTCTTGAATTTGTCTTGCTCTCTATTCTACTTTAACAAAATAATGTGCAGAAATGAAAAAGAAAATCTGGATAAAAGGGGATCTTTACTTCCTTCTAGATCTTCTTGCCAGATTCAGACTATTTTGACTGAAGATGATTGGGTGTGGAAGAGACTCAGGGAGAGTCCAAAGTCAACACTGAGATATGTATTTTCTCAGTTAAGGTGGGACGAAAGTGGACAGAGATCATCTGAATGCGAGTTCTATGAGCTGGCTACAGTACCTGCTAACCTAGAGATCATGGATATAAGCAAGGGAGATCTAACATAATTTTAAGTCTCAACTGCTAAATAATTCCTCTAAAATTGGGCATTTTTTTCATAGTTTTATCATTAACCTGTGGATTTCATGGCCGATAAAGAAATGCCTTGGAAAGCTTAAGAATGGGAAAGCTTTCCTGCAGATGGTGTGCAACTGCACAACCCTTTGGAGAGCTCTTGGAAAAATTCCTACTGAATGCCATTGCACACAGCTAGAGCCTCACTGAGCCAAAGCTTCAGGACCATGAACATGGGAGAACCATAGAACAGAACATGGGAGCAAGAAAGAAGATCCTTGTGCAGCAGTGGTTACAGGAGCAGAACTAACACCAATCTTTGTATAGGAACAGTAAAATAGAGGATGGCTTCTTCATTCTTGCATCAAGCTCTCACAAAGATCTGTAATCACGTCTCATACTCTCATGTGTAGGTGCACAGCTACAGAAAATGTTTTTGCAATAATCTGACTGATTAAGCCAAAGGGATGACCCTTTGGCAAGAGGAACAGCTGAAATAATGTGTCTGGTCATAAACTGGTATGCAACATCTAAGACCTTTCAACTTAAGGTCTAAAAGGAATGCCTGAGGTCTCTTGCTGCCACTCAAAATTTAGGCTTAATTTGAAGTGCAATTGGATTGGATAGTTCTAAAAAATAATCACAATACCTAAGAGAAAAGATGGCAAAAATATTCCTAAGACTTTCCTAATTCCTATTTCCTAAGACTATTTTCAAGGACTTCAGATGAGTTCCTAGAGCAGTGAGGGGTTTCGATTCATGCTCAAGGTCACCTTAGCTGCCTCCGGAGCAGGTGCCAGGGAAGCTGTCAGAGAGTGAAATTCAGCCCAGCCTGTAGAAATCCTCTGGGCTGCTGAGCCCTCAAGTTTACCCTGTCGCAAAAGCACTGAGCTGCAGCCAGACTGCGTTAAGAACGGTTTGATAGTCTGAATGCAACCATCACACCTCTCATGGCACTGTGGATATTTTCTTCCCTGAGAGCCATGCTGAAGGATGTTGATCCACTATTCACAGAAACTCTGGATTCAGCAGAAAACAGTGTCAACCTTGGTATTGCATTTGCAGAAGAAAATTTCTAATTCAGATTTTTAGTGTTGTTTTTCTAAAGAATTGCAGTTACATAGAACTCGAGTCTGAAACTGACACTATTTTGACACAAGTATCTTTTTAGGCAAATTAAGTCCCATTCTTACACAGTTTTCATCTTTTTGGTTGAACAGTTACAAGGAACACCTGCATTCACTTTATTTGTCTAGTATATATCCAAATATTTGCTGGGAAATATAACTTTTGAGCAGAGAGATTAGCTTTCAAACTCTGAGTCTTTTAAATGTCATCTCTGTGAAAACTACTGACAGTCAGTAGGTGGAGAGTTACTATTGTCTGACAATGATATTCATGGGGAGCAACTTCAAAACGCAACGTGGAAGAAAAGAATTTCAGGACTCTCAAAAGACTTTGGGAGTAAGAAAGTTTTACCCCTCAACACTTGTGCAGGTGGAACTGTATTTGTTCTAGGAGGCTTAATCACCTCATTTTGTTATGATTCTCTATCAGTTCAATTTCTTCAGACAAAGTGAATCGAAATAAGATTGGCAGGTAAGGGGTGATGTTGGCATTTGAATCTTTAAAGATGGAAGAGCCAGTGGATTAATTAGTTCAAAGTATATCCCTCTGTCAGACTGCAGCATGCTTTGGGGTGCACACTGCTTCAGCCTACAGTGATGGTGATGATGAATTTTTTTGTATCATGTGTTCTGTAGTTGGGTCTAAAAGCCCTATTCAGCTTCAGTTGTGTGAGACATTTCATACAAATCTTCTGCAAAGATAATCCCTTCTTAGTAGAGTAGATCTGTTACAGAATCTGAGTTCTGTCATACTCGAGCTTTACAGTTCAGGGCCATTGTCACAGGAAGGCAGATGTCACTGCAATAGCAAAAAAAGTTGGGATCTTCTTACACTTTCTGATGCTAGAAGGTATGTGACAACCAAAGCCTCCCCCCTTCCCAATTTTGAAACTTTCCATTCCTTTAATCCCTTTTATAAGATTTTTCAATTTTTTAGCCTTAAGAACTTTGATCTGTTTTGTCCCTAGAGAAAAGCCGTGCTTTTTTTCTGTCCCGCCTCTAGTTCCTCCTGTCTGCTTCACACTCTTCTGTCTTTATATCTCCTTCCTTGTTCAGCACAGTGTCATGTGTTGTGTTTCCTGAACCTGCAACTTCCCTCCACTCTCAAAAGCACAGCTGTTAACAGAGTGTACAGTCTGTCCCCTTTCCCAGTTCCCTGCAACCTGCAGCAGCTCCAGTGCAGTTCCCTCCTGGGAACACTCGAACGGGAACCAGCTCCTGGCCCACCCATGTTTGTTGGCTGCTCCCCTTGGGCTGTAGGGCTCCTTGGATCCACCTCTCTCTCCTGCAGGGCAGAAAACTTTGACAGCACTTAACAAGCAATGACTGGTAACAATAAGAAGAGTCTCCAAAGAGTTATATTTACATGTAAAAAGACACTGGGACATTTATGTATACCAGATGGCCCAAAGCAGGTGGATATGATAATGTAGCTATGGATTACTGCAATGCCAGAGGAGGAGAGCGATGTTGTTACTAAAACAGCACCTCAGGGTCCTAACCTGGGCTGTGCTGTGACTCCTGTTTTACTGGCACTGTACAAATGTATCATGTCAATCACTGACATGAGGAGATCACAATCTAAACAGACAAGATAATTACAGACTGCAGTGGATACAGAAAGATTTTCAAAGGTCCTGCAGCCTGCCAGAGTCAGAGCTGGGACTCCAGCTCAAGGCATCTTAATACAAACTGAGCCTCTTGGTCATTAGTCCTTGCTGCTGTTTTCTAAATTGACTGGTTTGTTTATTTGCCCTGGACCCTGTAGATCCCTTAGGCTGCAACCCCCAGCTCTTTCTGTAAACAAAGGGATCATTAGGAGCCAAGCACCTTAATCTTTTAAAGGCTCTGTGTATTCATTCTGAAGAATCTTATTGTGGAAAAAAATGAAAAAAGAAGGTCTCCAAAAGGGGCTGATTTGTGGCAGCAGTGAAGGTACAAAGTACTGTGTTTATATCATATGTCTAGGTGCAGCTGCAGGCTTTTTGTCACCGACTGCACCACCAAATGGACTGAGCCCATGGGATGCTGCAGGTTGTACTAATGCTCAGAGACCATTCACACTGTAGCTGTGGTGCTCATGGAGTGAACTATGCCTGAAGAACTTGAGAAATTTCAGACTCCAATGGAGTGCTTCTGTCTGAGGTTACTCAAATGGTGAGTAAATTAAATATTAAAAGAGCTTTAGAGGGGATCCTTGGATAAACAGAACAGTGAGGTCAGAATGGTCGAGACTTTTTGGAAAAGGAAGTCCTGCCCTTGACCTGCTACAGTTCAATGAGGTGTCAATAAGCATGTGCACATCAATACTTCTACTTTCAGAAAACCTTTTTGAACATTACACACGAAAGGCTATTGAAGAAACTGCATTGGAAAAATGTTAGTGGACAGGTTATTTTACTGAAAACTGGCTAAGATACAGGAAATACAGGGCTGGGCTTAAAGGTCACTTCTCCATTGCTGGAAACAGAATACTGGTCTAGGTGTACCACCGGCCTAGTTCAGTATTTCTTATGTTCTGGAATCAGTCACGGTCTCTTACTCTTTCCAGAATAAGTTTGAAAAGTGGCCATGTGAATGTCTTCTACGTTACCTAGAAGCAACTGACAGTATTCTCCTCTCTGTGTTTAGTCAGGAGGGATTTGCAAAGGAGTGGTGTGCACATTATGCAAAACTACAGAGAGTCAACTTTGGGCCATCCTTGTTAGACTAACTTAGAAACTTCTGAAGTAAATCCTAAATTCCAGCCCTGCAGGATCTGGATGTTGCTGTCTCGATCTTGGAGCACCTGGCAGCTAATTTACTTGTGGAGAGACAGTTCATTTTTACTCTTTCTGAATTTTGGTTTAAAACTGCATTAGACTGTGTAGCTTTTTACCACTATATTCATTGTACGCCTTACTGAAGAAATAAACGGCAAATGAGCTGTTGGAGACCCAAAAGGGATGATAATAATTTTCAGTTTATTATGAGGAGAAAATACATCTGGAGTGATCAAAGGTAAAAGCTTTGCCCTTTGGAGCCAAAGCAGCCCCCATGATGAGCAGGCATATTGTGGCACACCTGGAGGTGAGCCATGGGTCGGATGCCTGAGTCTTGTATTTTAAATTTTCCATTTAGAGGAGGGGAGTAAAAATGAGAGCAAAGCCAAAGGAGGGGCAGAAGCTGAAAGGAAATAGAGTAGTGATTACAACAGACCAAAGGATCCCAACCCCAGCCAGCATAACTTCGCTTCTGGGTCTTAAATGCTGCCACAAGTTTTCAAAACCAGCAACAACCTTGTCTCACTACAGAAGGAATAAAACAAACTTTAGCTCCTGCTCAGTGTCTCTCCTGGAACAAAAATTTTCAGTGTCAGTCAAGCTGGTTCTTTTTGTTTGGCAGAAGTAAGTATTTTCCAACATGTTATGGAAGAGGGGGAGCAATGTAGAATCTCCTTTGTAATCTGAGGCACTGGGAACTGTAGTTTTAAGTATGTTACCATCCTAAAATGAGAGCCTGGAAGACAAGCAGAGCAGGAGCACACGGTTTTGTGACTCCAAGGCAGCTGGAACTGTAAATGAAACGTATTACTTCGAGGAACCTTGAGCCCCAAATGATCATTTGATATCACATCATATCATGAGTAAAGAGAAGAATACCCTCAATGACCTGACTACAAGAATGGGACATTCAGAGCTGTGACAAGAGTTCTCTGAAATTATAGGAGACATGTAAATTAAAGATTTGAAATTGCAGAAAATATTTGCTACCACAAAATGCCAGTGAAAGCAAAGACAAGAAGACAGCTTTGTTTGTGAGAATTAGAGGTCTTTGTGCTCTTGATGTATTTAACAGTTCTCATGTAAATTCAAGCAGAGGAGGCATTCTGTGAGCCCTTAGTACAAAACTAGGATAATACTACATTCCTTGTAAAAATGCATATGAATGTCATTCAAGCCCCTTCAGGTCCAGCACAGAAAAATCTACAACAGTGGAGAAGAGTGATGGGACTAGAAAATAGCTGCTCAGGATGATGAATGTCTAAGAGAATTGTCTTGTTCAATGGCTTCATTCCTTGAGGCGTGTCAAGCCAGGCACCTGAGGCATGTCCTGGGCTATGGTGGGGTAAGAGCCCAGAAGATGGACAGCTTTCTGTGGGCCTCAGATCTAATCAAAAAGGTGCTGTCAGGGAAGTTTGGGTTGGCAGGACGGACTGCCACACTGCACGGAGTCTGTGCTGTGTTGGAGTCTGTGTAACTCCTCGTGGCTGTGCTCTGCTGTTCTGTGGATGGTCGATGGCTGTGGATGGGAATACCCCCAGAGCAACTGGGGCTTAGGAACCTCTTGACTGGAGGGAAAACCGTGGCCTGTTTTCAGCCTGACCACCAGCCACTCCAGGTGTTTCTGCAAGAGGAGGATAGCTGGGAACTAAATAAGTGACCACGGCAGTAACTGGGTTGTTGCACACTGGACATACAAAGCTGATACTTGTGTCTCGTCAGTGCTAACAGCAGTTCTGGTTTGCTGCACTCTTTCTGACTGTCAGTGCCTGAAAGGAGACTGATGAGAGCCAAGCAGGTCTGTTCTGGTGTTTTTAATCCTTTGATTCTTTTTCTTTTCATGCTGCAAATGCCATATGAAAAAAAAAGGGAATATCCATCCAACTCGACGCTTCAAAACTAGGGGAGGCATTTGACTAATGTGTCATAATATAAGTTCCAGTTTAAGCCACAGAAGAAGCCTAAAATGAGGCCAGAGTGTTCAAAAAAAGCTTTGGAGATGTTTTTTCTTTAGATGTGTTGTAACTTGACATTAAAGATGCTCCTAATTCTTCAAGTACAGTCAATGTAGACTTCCAAATCATTTGGCTCTTTTCATGCTGAATTACTGCCACATGAAGTGGAAACCAGTGAATAACTCTCTTCCCTTACTCTGCTCTTGTTAAGCCTCCCTCACCCCCCTTGCCTTGGTGTAAGGAATACAGAACTAAAGATTCATCAGGTCTAATGAAGTCTTGCCCTTTACAGATCCAAATTCACCTCTTTTTTTTCCCTTCTCTCTGAAGCACTTCTTGGTAAAACAACTAAGCTGAATTAGGTTCTATTTTAAAATGGTCTGCTGCTGACAGCCTCAGTTCTACAAGCAGTTGAAAATGGCTGGCAAACCTTTATACAAACAGCATGCAAAACATCACACAAAGCCCAGGGAAGAAATGGCTTTAGATGTAGGGATTATAAAAGAGTGAATACAATTTTAAGATAAAATACAAGTGATTAAGTTAATGATGGATAATTTCACCAGTTTGAAAACTATAATTAATAGGAATTAATTGTATATTTAGACATTTAGCATAGCTCCACTAAAAACACTACATCAAACATAATGATATTGGAAGCCTATATAATGAAGAAATGATCCAGATGTTCATAAAAGCTTATAAAGCTTTAGAAAAAAAGCAGCTGCATGAAGAAGCTCTAATGATAAAAAGATGCCACTTGCTGTTCTGCTCTTCTTTTAAATACATCCTTTCTGAAATAATGATTATCATTTGCACTTTCATCTTAAGTGAAATAGCATATGGCTTTGGCTGATTAAAGCCCCCTCCTGGTATTAATCAGCATCTTAGTATCATGTTTCTAATGGAGGCAGCAGTTGCCCTGCTGATATTGTAAGCTTTTTAACAACATCTAAAGTCTGCAGATCACTGCTGCTGGCAAGAAATAGCTTTGAGCCTTCTATGTACAAGAGTATTGCAAAGATGTCACTTACAGGTGCAGTTTATATGAGCTCCTACAACACATTGTATTTTAAACATTTGCTGGAACTTGAAGTTTAATAATTACCTTTAATAAGTAGTCACCAGTTTTTAAAAGAAAATCAGAGAACTTTTGGGCCTGGTAACATTCGGTACATAGAGACATCTTGGAACCAGGGATCACATGCTTCAGGGAAGGGTTTGTGTGCTTTCGAGTGTCCATAAACCATGAAGCCTGTGTGTGTGGCCACTGCTCCGAGCTGAGCCCCGCCCAGCAGCGATGCTCACAAGCTGACCTGACAGCTGTGGCGCAGCCCATGCAGAAATGGCCACCTCCAAGGGCTGAGCTCAGCTGTAGATTTGTCAGCTCATCAGGGAAATGCCAAGGGAGAGCCGCAGGCAGAGCCGGGTGGGAGCGTAGTGGCTCACACCACCACCCTGGTGTGGTTCCTCGTTGGTGGAAGCCCCTGCTCCTACAACAGCAGGCTGGAGGGAGCACAGGGAGTCTCGACTGTGGGATTTAGGGAGATTGCACTGTTCTCTGACACAGAAATATGTGGAGATTGGGGTGCGGTTTGCTGGAGTTCGGCATCTCCCATAGGGACTGTGCCGGTCCCAGCTTGGCTGTAAGGCAGGAGTGGAGCCCTGGGCAGGCCCGAGTGCAGAGTGCAGTCCCTAACACACTTCTGTGCCTGCTGTGTTTCTCTGGAGACTTGTTCTCATGTACCATTCAGATTTAACCAAGCCCTCCAATTTAGGTACCAAACTTGTTTTGTTTCTGCTGGATGTAAATCAGACAAACAAGCACAAAACAGGGAGAAAACTGGTGGTAACAAAAGAAGTTTAATAAATGTTATTGTTTCATAGATTGTCAAGGGAGGAATGTCCTGGTAAGGCTGACAGGCCAGGCAGATCTTCAGCATCACTTTTGCTAAGCATGAGGCAGTTGTCAGGAGTTCTTATCTTGTGTATTGTAGTGATAATAGTTTACACATACGGACACTTTCCCAGATCTGGTATTTCTACTTTAGCACCTGGGAATCCTGTTGGACACTGCTTCCATTTGCTTTTTGATGTAGCTACCCCAGGGCATTGTGGATGCACAAAATCCTACAGCCCTCCACCCCTTTTCTCTCTGGATTGCTGTATAGAAAAGTCTAGCATGCAATGCTTAGTTCTGTCTTACAAATAAATTTTAGCAAGGCAACATTATCATAACTCCATTGTTGTCACCTTCTCCTTCATAGGCTCTCATCTTTCTTTCCTCATCATGGTAAGATGTTCATCTAACAACTTCTCATATGCCTGGACAAATAGTCCCTGCTTTTTTGCAAACAGCTGTCACTAAACTAATGCTTTATCCTTGTCTTTTGGAGCTGCTGGGCTCCCTGGCTATCACCGTCCACCACGTTCCTGATGATTATCTATCATGACTCACAGGAGACTTGGATGTTTTGACTGTTGTGTTTCATTTATCTTACACGTTTTTCCGGTAGCACATTCCAAAGGCCATGCTTGTCTGCTGCTTCTGTCCCACAGGTTAAGTTGCACTTTGAATCTTTGGCAGGTGTGTTTGAAAAAAATACAGTTGTTTTGCTTTCTTACATTCTTGATTTTTGAAGTAATCTAATACCCTGATTTTTAATGTATCATTTTCCCACTCTCCGTTTTGTTTTAGAATCAACTTTTATTAGAAATTGGTCTCTAGGATATTTCTTTATCTGTCTCCCCAGCTGTGTTTTCTTGAATGAGAATATTTTTATGTCTTTATAAAATTTATTTGCCTTGTGATAATCATTGACCATCTAAATACTTCAAACTATTTAAAACACTAGGGCATATGAACCATGCCTCGAATATGTAGAGTAAATTAGGCAAGCAATTTAATCTCTTTATCTTTAAATTGGTGGTTTAAGGGCCAGTTTACTCCCCAGAAGAGCTCCTCTTTGCAGTTTTATGTCTTTTTATTTAGCTATTTGCCATCTGTAGTGTGTTTCTGTTCTGTTTCTTTATTGACTATTGATGAGGTCAAGATGGTGATTTGGCAGTGGCTGCTGACCACCTGTTCCTCAGCCCTTTGGCCCACGTGGCTGCCAACCCCTCCTGCAGGGGGTGCAGAGCCTGCCCCTGCCCAGGGTTCAGTTGTAATCGATTTCCTTACAAGCCACAAGGAAGCCCCTTCTGCCACTGCTCCGTCTCACTGCCAGCAGCTGGCCTGAGGTCGCTCCGAGAGGATGCTCCAGAACAACCACTCTCAAAGGCCGCACAAATTTCCATCAGCCTTCCCATAAGTGACAGGGGAATCGACTTCCTGCTTTAAAAGAACCACTGACATTGTGTTTCAGTTAGCAACCAACCACACATGCCTCTTTGCAAAATTTCCGCTTTGAAGGCAGTTGCCTTCATTTTTCTTCCCCTCTAATTTGGCATTACTGGTTTAAAAGAGGAGAACACGGAGCTGCCACTGGCTGCGCATCTCAGCATGTGAGCAGCAGCTACTGCCCCGTGGAGTGGGATCTGCATCTGAGAAATGGAAAATGGGGACCACATTTCTCCCAGCTTTCTGGAAGAGACCCCTAGTAGTGGCATCACCACTGAGTTTCTAGCAGCTGTGTGCATTTTCTGCTGGTGAGAATTATACTTTGGGGACAGAAAACATAATTGTCTTGTCATTTCCTTTCCCTCCCCCCTCTTAATGAGAAAGTACTATTCTTAGTGATTTTGTAGTGACATCTACAAACTTACTTATGAAACATTACCACACTGTGCTAAGTGCTGTCAAATGAGCAGCGTGGGTTTCTTTCAGTGTCACATATTTGCTTACAAGTCTGCAATTCAGCTGCTGAATTCCACATCGAGCTTCTTCTACAGAGGAAACAGAGCTGAAACTCAAGCTTCATGCACGTTGTTGTCCAGGTACTTAGTAGTTCCTTTCTGAATACTTCACACTCCTGTTTTTATATTTGTCTGATATCAGGAATAAACTTGAGGAAGTAAATGTGCCTAAGAGTAGAATATGTGCTTGCAGAGAGTTTCAACTTTGGCCAGTCTTTGTTTACTTAGGGGCTTAAAGAGGGCTGTCTACGATCCGAACCTCTGAATGTGCCAGCTGAAGCCTCCAGGATCAAAAAGGGCAGAAAGACTGCACATTTTCAGTAGTGAAATGGAAGAGGTTTACTTTAAACTGCATTTGCCCGTGGTAATGCCTGCTCCTCACATTTCTTTCAGATTCCTCATAATTTCTTCAGATTCACAAATGTTTGACTAATAATATACACAATGGTCCTGTCAGTCTTAGTGCAGAGCCTACAAAGCTAAAAATTGCATGACATGACAATTATCATGCAATTTGGGGGTTGTGGGAGCTGTAAACATTATAATAATCTGATTTAAATACTCAGTGCTCCAACAAATTAGGCATGATTACAGTGAGTTGAGTTGTCCCTTGAATGCAAATGCAGCTTCATCCAACTCCAACAGCAATTCCATAAAAGTACACAGAGAGAGCATGTGGCTCATAAAGTGTTTTTAAAAAGGAAAATGTTGTATATATTAATGAACACAAAATAAAACCTAGGGGGAAATGTAAATATACTTTGTGATGCTTATCTCAGGGATAATTGTTTAGATTTTTACATCTGGAACAGCTAGCATTTCAAAAGCTAAATATTTGATTTATACAGTTTATTTTATTTATATTAGGCATTCTCCATGTGTCTGAAATTTATCCCTTTGCTCTGGACCTGCATCACTTGCACCCTTATGTAGGACACTGAAGCTGCGGTGCCACACAGGCCTGGCATGGGCCCTGTGCATGAGGCAGGAGCTCGGTGTGAGTCCCTCTCTGTGCTTCTCTGGGCTGGTGTTCATCACCTGGAGTCCTGCAGTGTGTAAGAGCTCTGATTGAGGCTTGGTAACCCCAGATCCAGCTCAAAGTAAGAACAGAAAGCCAGTCCATTTGCCAAAATCCACCATTCCAAGACAAGAAAAAGGAGATGGAAGGGGAAAGGCAGGAAATAAAGAAAAGGAATGACAATATTGATCCGTGCAACTGTGCACACCACTGCATGTTGTGTTTAGCTGTCTCCTTCCCAGTGTGTGAGGGCTGTGCAGGGGTATCTTTACACAGGCTGGCTCAGTTTTCCACTGGGATACAGGGCTCAAATGTGAGGGCATATGAAGGATAAAATTCCCACTTGGGCTTCAGAGATAAAAGTGCCTGTGGGTAGCTAGGAGTGCCTGTCTAGAGATGAGAGAGAAGCACAGATGGAGTGTTTTAAACATCCAAATTCTACCCTCTCAGCTTTTTAAATTGTTGTGTGTTGGAATCCTACAGATTAATGCAGAGCACATCCCAAAGCAGTCATGCACCACGGGTTGTTCAGGAAACGCCAGGAAGAGCGCTGTGCTGTGGCTCACATCTGAACCCCTGGAGCACAAGAACGGTGTACCTTGTCATCCTGGTAGAGAAGGGGCACCACCCTGAACGCTATAAAGGTAGAACTGAGAGGGGGAAAGCCCAGGGCACTACTGTAGATGGTAGAGATCTGCCAGTGGAAATCAGAATAGTTCCTAAGATACCCATTTCCCTCCTACTATGTGCACACAGCCTTGCGACTTCCCTCCCTCTCTCCATCTCCTTTACAATACTCTGGGTGTGATGGACAGACCTAGAAGTGGGGCTGCCCATTTCCCTCTGCAGCTGAAACAGCTGCTTGTGCAGATCTCTGTGCACTTCAGAGGGGACACCAGTGGCACGTGCTGGACAGGCCAGGGTGGCGGGGTTCCAGAGCAGCACGGGCACCACTGCACCCCCGAGACACGGCCTATCACTCGTGCTGTGCCTGAGCTGGGGCACTGCACAGCCTTCCAGCTGTCATGCCAATAGACCAGCAGCAACAGAAGCTACAATGAATTAAGTATCAGCCCCTTGCATATCTGCTATGAGCAGAAACATTTGCAGTGATCAGTCAGCAGTTTATTGGCTAAGATCAGCAACTGAGATAACTACAAATAAGTGGCTTTGCAGCCTTTTCTTCTAGCATGTCTTTTGCAATCAGTATGAATTATTACAGAGGGTTTCAAGAGGTACAAAGAAAGTTCAGCTAACAAGCAAATAGATATAAAAGGAAAGGATAAAGGGAAAGCCAATGTTAATGGCTTTTCCTTACCAAAGACAGCTGGAGTTCATAACTATATCACTATTAGTCTGCACAGTGTCACTGTCAGTCTGAAGACAAAAAAAATCAACGTGCTGTTTTCTTTTTTCTTTGAGAAGAGAAGAATGCAAGAACTAGATTAGGATAGATGAGTTCAAATATCTGGTCTGATGGCAAATTACATTGGGATCAGAGAAATGAAAACGCTGTATGAACTCTGATCAGAAATTCGACATTTACTAGAACTCCTGTAGTGCTGTTGTTTTCTACTGGGATGCTGTGATCCTCAGTGCTGACTGTTCATTTCTCTTAGGACATGGTTTCAAAAGTGAAATCTTGTGGAGAGATTGGCCTCATTTTAGCCAGGATGTTTTGTGCCATGACTGCAACTGCTTTCATTAGTTAGTCAGTGCTCAAATAATCTTCAAGAAAGAACCCAGTTCTAAACTAGTTCTTGCTCAAGATCAACATCCCAACATAACCCAAGGGGCAACTCAGCTGGTGATAGTGCAGTGTGTGTCAGAGTACGGTTAAAAAAACCAAATTCCCAATGATGACTTATTAAAAATATTTTTTTCTACAATTAGGGACTTTTGGACCAGATTAGAGCAAGGATAGTGTCACTGTTAACCCCCCCTCATTGACCGAGCCATTTCTTGCTTCTCTTGCTACCCTAAAGAGCTACAGAGGGTTGTTATGTCCCACTGAACAGCTGATGTACGTGGTCTCTAAAAGCACCATTCCAGTAGTTCCTGAAATGCAGCATTGACAACTCCTGCAAGACAAATGAAAACCTTACTTTTTTTTTAAGGTCTTGGTTCCTTGACTGAATGATTAGGTGAAAATCTTAGCTTTCATAAAAGTAAACACCTTATTTTATGAAGATGGATATAGAGAAAAAAACTTGATTATATATCATTTCATAGGATCAGGAAATACCAGGCTCAGAAGAAACTGAAATCTATTATATTTTTTAGAACACTCCTGAGTTTTTAGATTGCCCTAATTGTATTTAATTCTTGGTTTTGCATACTGAAATTGTAGAAATTTAAAATTATTTCTGTGTACACTATTACATGAGATAGTGCTGCTTGAATCCACTTTAAAGAATTTGATGAACCGGAACTGCAAAAAGATAAATTGTTGTTTTATTGCTTGATAAATAAATTATGAGATGGGAATATATCATATTCCTTTCCTGAGAGTTAGTTAAGAAATACCTGATTGTGTGCAATGTAGAAAGTGAATCTTTTAATTCTTTATTAATGCACATACTTCTTCGTGTCCTAAGATAACTTACATGCAAAGGAGGAGAGGAAAAATAAAAGGTGAACTTTCAGTATTTTTCCCACATGTAAGAAAAAAGCCCAGAATCTCTTGATAATGTAGTGACTGGCCCTGGAAGGGAAAGAATTGACGTGTCTTGTTCTGGGCAGGCCTTAGAAGAAACCTTCCCATGGCAGACTGCGACTCCTTGGGTTTCTGTGGCCCTTCCCAGAGGTTGCTTAGCACAATCTTGGGACTGGCCATCACTCTTTTGGATGCATCCTTTATCTTGACTCTCAAGCTATGTTATGCTGCTGTCTGGTATTGAGACTCTGAATTTCCCAACCTCGTCAACTGGCAGTGTAATCAGCACTGATTTTATTATGTGTGCTTTTCCACTTCTATTTATGGATCGAAATTTAAAAAGAAAGAAAGAAAATAGGCTTCTAAAACAACTACTGCCACCTAGTGTCACACCAAACCCAGAAAATCCCATGCGGCAGCTCGAGCTCTTCCGGCTGGAAAAATCCTCGACAGTAAATCCAATTTCCATTGATTTCAATTGGCAGTGACTTCCTCAGACGTTAATGTTACAGCTTGCATAGCAAAACCTATGTATTTTCCACCACTATATCCAGGGAAATGCTTATACATAAGAGATTCAGAATCTGTGTGTGTGCCTTGATGTGATGACAGAGAATTTAATTCCATCCTGCAGCTTTACATTAATGTAGAGGTGGACATGACTTGGCAGCCTGTGGCAGTGGTGTTGCAGGTGAAGAAATGTGTCTACCTGCTCATTTACCAGTTTCAGAAAGCTGCCTCTCAGCAATATAAAACCTTTTTAAATGTGTTTGCCATACTGAGTTAAGTATCACCCTTCATTTTAGCATATTTTAAAGCACTGTAATAAGTATTTTACACCTGATTTTCTTATGGTGGAAAATCCTTAAAGTAAAGCTTAGCACAAGGAATTTGTGAAGCAGCATTCTATTCAGAATGATACAACTCCTAATGATCCTTCATGTTGAATAAAAGCTATTACGAGACAAGGCACACCAGAAAATATTAATTATACTTCTTGGTGCTTGTGGCAATAATTCTGACTGAAATGAATTGCATCATTTATTAATATGAGGCTTGATACACTGTGTGGTGTTAAATATCCTTTCTACAAGACAAAAGCTCAGTAGGAACAGTATTACCACCACTCACCTCTTAAGGCTGGATGCTGAAAGCCAGGTAAGATTATCTCTGTCTGGTCTGCGGTTTTATTAGCAATGGAATCCACAGAGATTCCTGCAAATACTTTGGGCTCAACTAGTGCCTGTTCTCTGAGGTCCTCTGTGGTCTTAGAAATTAAATAATCCTCCAAATATTTCTCTATTAACTTGGTGTATATTATAGAATGTATTTTGTAGACTTTTAAAGCAGGGTGGAAAAACTGACACTGACAGCACACGCACGTGTGATCACAGGAACAGCACTTTGGAGCAGGTCCTTTGTTGCTGTGTTAGCTGTAGAGCAAGGCCCAGAGTCCAAAAGTCTTCTCTGTGTTTCCTGCTCTTGGATCAGCACTCTTCTCAAATTACTGAAGAAGGATTTAAAAAATGAAAGGAAATGGGGCACTAATAGTCATGACTATGAAAATAGTAGGAAATGTCAAGAACCGTGAGTGAACACTCCATTTTCTCCTCAGAGGACTGCAAAGTAAAGGCCAACATGACACAGACACATTCTAGAGCAGCTTATGACCTCTCCATTTGTGAAAAGGTAAAGTGACTAAAGTAAATGAAGTTAAGGAATATTTTAATGTCATCTTCTTGCACGTCTTAGTGATTTCCAGCAGATCTGGGAAAGTTTAGAACTGTCACCTGAGAATACTCTGTGAACTGCAAAGGGCATGAAAACTCGCGGAGCTCCTGATGCAGGAAAATGCTGTGCAGCTGTTGAATTTTCAGCACATGAAGTTTAGTGCAGCCTCAGTCTTTGCTGGATTGGCACAACAGCACTGAGAGGTTAAAGGGCTATTCACGATCCCTTCCTTCCCAGTGCTTTGAATAAGTGAGATATATTTTCTCTTATACAACATCTTGATTGATGCTCCACATAATGCCCTGCTGGTTTGCTGGTATTGCTCATCAGAATGTCATCATCTGGCCCTCTGTATTAGTCTTACACAGACATTAACAAGGCTTTTGCAGTTGGAAGAGACAGGTGCATTTGAGGTTAATGCTGAATTTATTGCCTCATTGTCTTTCCAAGCCTACCAGTAGGGAAAGAGCAGTAAAGACATATCTATTCTGTTTTTCTTCACTAAAAATAACTCTCTGTTTTAAACAATTTTTTTTTTCATCCTGAGGATACAGTTTGAGACAGTCTTGAAATACGTCGGAATTTACTGAACAAATATCTCCTTACTTTACCCCGCAAAACATCCACAAATACTTTAACCCCCTGGTTTTTTCTTGACATATCTTGTCCTACTCACATACAGAAACAGGAGGTTTAAAGGATCTCTATTTCTGTGAGCTACATTGTAAATAATGTAATCCCAATGTTGGTAGTTCAGATTATCCTGACCTATGGATACAGTCTAGCACCACCCTACACTCAAAAAGAGAATGCCTCTGAGCACTTAGGACAAATGTGTGCAAATCTGTATGGATGGATTCAAGTATTTCAGCTTCAGGTGATACTAAGCTTTAAACAAAATATAAAATATAAAATCTGTATGCACAGGTAGAGCTAATCATAGTACCTGTAAGGCATTTCCTGGCAGCCTGACAAACAAAAATACAATTATGGGATGAGAGTTTTCTGCTAAGATGCAAAGTTAAAACCAGCCTGAAAACTTGGTTATAAAATTGTTTGAATGTCTTTCTCGTCTATTGTGTGAAATAAAGTGCTTTAATCCAAGTTTTATTTTGCATCACTATTATTATATTGCACAAGATGCTTGAACAGATGTCACAGAGTCATCCATCAGTCATAACACCTTACACCTTGTATGTGTTACTGAAAATCTCTAAGTGAATTTAAATTTTCAGTAAGCCTGAGGAATCAAAACCTTAGGCCACAAAATTATGAGGTTTTGTATCAGGAGATCTAGAAGAATATTGTCGGGTTCCCCATGAGTTTTTTCTGGAGTTTATGTTCTGCTTTGCAAGAAGGAGTAATTTAAATGAACCCTTTCCCTTTTTTCTTTTCCACTGAAAGCTGAGACAAATAAGCAAAGAATAAAGCTTTAAATAACTAAAATGTCATAGGACAAGCACTGAACTATTTGGACATGACAACACTAAGTCAAACAAGCTTGCCATTGTTTTGTACAGACATCTCCCTATTTTTTGAATTTTTTTTTTTTAAATTAGGGCCAGATTGTGTTTTGCACATCCAAACCCATATTGAATAGTGGGGAAAGATCCATCAAATCATTTCCATTCTTTCCTGTGGTCAGTGATACAAAGGGAAACCAAATGATGTTATAGGAGTGTCAAGTGTTTTTGCTTGTTTTGCTGTGCTGGGGTTATTGACAGTCCACGGTCAAAGAAAGGCGCAGAGGAGCCCTTAGGGTACCTGTTGTAGTTCAGCCTCTTTCCCTGCTTTCAGAGTGAATTTTTACTTCAAAACAAGAATTTAAAAGCCTCAAAACAGATGAGAGATTTTTTTGAGAACAGTCCTAAGTGTCTAACTCCTAGCTAGGATAGCAGTGTGTCCAGTGCAGGCTGTACCTGGTGAGCATGTGCTGTGGGAGGAAGAAGGAATCATTCAAGCACTTGAGAGAGCCCTACTTTGACAATGTTTGGGGGTAGCAATTTCCCATTTTGATTTTGTTACAGTACTGTGAGTTTTGAATTAACCACTATTAGTTATGATTTGGACAATTCAGCTCTGCACAGGAGCAATCTCAAAAAAATGTCTTCTTTTTAGAGTCTATGTCCTCGTATTTTGACCTGGCAAAAAGAAAAGGAAGAATAAACAACATTTCTACCCTTTTAGCACATGTCCTCAGATTTTCAGCTTAAATCATACTTGCAACATTCAGCTGCAGTACATCTATTTGGTTAGTAGGAGCAGAAGCATCAGAGCTATGGCTTTATAGGCTCTGGACAGACGGTTAAAAATAAACAGAGTCTCCTTAAAAGAATTTATAATCTATATAGACTAAAACAGAGCAGAAGAATAAGGTCTTACATATAACTATTTTAACCTTTACTTTGTGATTTTAAAAATTATCTTTATGATCCCTACAGAGAGGCAGGAGCAGAAGCTGTAATTGATGACATCTGACTCTTCCATATAGTGGGGACAGGTAATGCTTTTTGGCTGGGTGGTTCAAATAAGATGCTTTAGAGACATATCTCCCAAAAGGCACGTGAAAGAAATGTGGATCTTCATGGCCATGGATTTTAGTGTACAAAGGAAATTGTCCCTTAAAAGTCCATGACACCTTTTTTAATCTTGAGTTGGACATTTATGTGAGCATTGAAAGTTGGTAGGGGGTCTTCTGGCATGATCCCCCTCTGAGTGGTTTCCTGCATTTGTGCTGCCTCCCTGTCCCTTCTACCTGCCTTCATGCTGGTTTATTTTTCATGTGCCTCTTCAGGCCTATTCACTCTCTTTTATTTTAATTTTTTAATTTTTTTTTTTTACTTGTAGCAGTTGAATGATAAATTATCTCACAAAGGTTGCTCCTCTCATTATTGTTATTGATTTCTGTCAATTCATAGCAGAAGTTATTCATGGCAACGGCATTCTAGATTGATTTAACAGAAGGCTATCAAATACACTCTAATGAAAAAGCTACCCTGACATTTCATCACTTAAACTTGCATTTAATTCTTAGGCATGAGTAGTCCCAGTCCCACAGGCTGTCTGCTGGAGATACTTGTGTTACCTGAGCTGGAAGCATTGGAGGTTAAAACACTGTACATTTTAACCAATATATTAAGGGCAGATTAGAAACAAAAGGCTGCAGGAGCCTTCTTCCAGAGATGTATTTATTAATTAGCAGAGAATTATTGGGTTCCATGCATTTTTTAGCTTGGAATTAAATTAAGGGATTGTCAGAGGGGATTGGAACTAGATGACTTTTGAGCTCCCTTCCAACCCAAACCATTCTGTGATTCTATGATTCAAACATTAATAGGGAGAAATCCAGGCCCCATCAAAGTCAATGGGAATTTTGGCATTGATCAAGAGGGCCAGGATCGCACACATTATCTAAATGCAGATGCCTGGAAGCACACGGGAAGCAGGCATAAATTCAGCAAGGACACTGAGGCTAGACACAATGATCCCTGTGATGATGCCTTCCAGTGAGCTGCCTACCAGCAGTGAAACCCTAATGGAAAACATCTTCCAGAAAGTGCTTTCTGCAACATTTTTTTCTGGACTTGTGTATAAGTCAACATGCTGTTTAGAAAGGAAGGCTAAAGAAAAGTGCCTTGGTCTTGCTATTGCAGTAACAGTGATTCATGACAATACTGTAGAACTTCAAACTGAAATACTTGAGCTTAGCTGGAGGATAATGGGCTCTGTGGAGGCTGTTGTGCATTTCATAATCAGTGCTGAAAAATGATGGAAAAAGACATTTTGGCTAAATCACCATCTGTATGAAAACTATACACTAGGATTAGTTACTTCCACCTTTCTAAATTAAATAAAGTGAGGACAGAGGGACTAATGTAATGACCAAGGGGGAGGAAAAACGGTTTCATATGATCTTGTAGATCTTCTCCAAGTCACATAGACATCTGGGAGAAAATTGCTATCTCTAAAGGCAGATTTTTCAGAGCTGAAAAGCTGACATGATATTTCTGCTCATAGATAAATGAAACACAAATATGAGCTTCTGTGTGAAACACAAAGATCAGAAACGTATCTTGTATGATTTTGATATGAACAAATTTCTTCTACCATCTCCTAAGGAATAATATCGGTGAGAAGAGATGTCTGATTCTGAAGGATTAACAAAAAAATCTGTTCTCACAGGTTTTAGATTTTATAGGTTTGTATTGATCTTTCCTCCTCTCAGTTATAGAATATCCTGCTTTTTAAATTAAACTACTAATTGATGTTTCGGGCTAGCAATTGTTGTTCCAGTGCCTCACCTGCATCTTATCAAATGCTTCCTTCATTCAGTGAGAGAAGAGCTGAAAACAATTTAATCAGTGGCTCTATCAATGTGCACCAGCTGAGGATTTGGCCTGAAAACAGGTCAACATCCTCACTTTGCCATTTTCTGTATCTATCCCTGGAAAGGACTGCTTTTTGGAAAGTCTCTTTGAGAGTCTTTGTCAGCAAGGAAAAGGGTGAGTAAAGATTGTTTTAGTTTTATGGTACAAAGCAAGCTGCTAAAATGTATTCTCTGGGGACCTGGGTAAAGAACAGGTCAATGAAGAAATTATGCAAGTGCATTTCAGATCTTTTTTCTTCCTGCTTTTCAAAAACAAGGCCATTGTACAAGTTTTCTGTATCAACCGTACCCTTCTTCCTCCTCTTTTCAATATTTTACTACCATATTTTGTTCCTGAATGCTTTTCCACACTGCCATGAGGTGCCAAGTGATGTTAGGTTTGGGAATTGCCGTGAGCAGATTCTGGTACGCAACTATGACAATAAATAGGTTTACCAGGTCAACTCCAACCTCTAATGCTTCTGGAAACGTGAGAATTCTGCTTTTCTGTGGAATGCAGAAGGCTCACTTACCAGAGCACATTTTTAAGCCCACAAGTCTGAGTGGGTTTGAAATGTGTGCAGCCGACCTCTCTTGGTCCTAATGAAAACATGCATCTGGCAGCACTGGAATTCCTGCTATAAAATAATCCTGCTTTTTGAGAGTTGTTGACTTAATGATACTCTGGACCCTTTTTTTTTTCCTAGAGTGCCTGATTTTTGTTCCTTTTTTGTCACCATGACAGCCAGTGACAGATGTGTTCCACCTCTGTTTTACTTCTTGCTTCCTTTTTCGATCATTTCGAATGCTTAGTTTAAGGCATCTCATACAGCTCAGCAAATGACCTATTTTTAATGACTCATTTTAGTTTTAGCACCCTCCTCCTTACTAGCAGACCACCCAATCCCTCAGAATTGCCTGTATCATAAACTTTGCCTGCTACACTTATTTAGTGCAAAGTAAATGTAAATTATTTTTACAAAAAATTTTGTATCATTGAAGACGTCCTTCTACCACCTAGAAGAATATTCAGCATCACCTGCAACTTATTAACTTCCTCACTTAGCTTCTGGTGTGTTCATTTTTCATGGTTCAAAAGACCTGTCGTTCTGCCTGCAAGCTTGAAGCATTATCCCATTATCACTAGGGATCAATATGTAATTTTACCTCCAAAAATACTTTTCAGAGATCTGTTTTTCCCATGGCTACTCCTGTGTATGCTCTTAATTATAGTCATGACTAATTCTAACAAGTTGGACAATATTAATTCTGTATTGCTATGAAATATCTTTCCCAGCTGATTTAGAAAACTGGGTCTTTTTAACTATAGCTGTTTAGGTGAATTGTTTAAAGAGCTGGCACACAGCTGCAGTTTTATGAAATTACACAGTCTCAGGTTTAAGCAGTTAGTACATATTGCTGGAGACAGCTTGGAATAGCCATGTAAAAAACCTGCAAGCACTTTAAATTATCTTTAAAATATCAAATGTGTATGATTACTGCTCTAGTTCTTGTGAGATTTTTAACTGAGCTTCTAGCAAAAGATGAAGAACTCGTTTGAATCTGCCTGCTATTTGGTATGCCTGAAGCTGCAGCTCTGGATGGAAATTCAGAAATTTCTGGCCAGAAATTTAGATTTTAAAACTGCAAATGTCAAGGCTGGATCTAGGTCCTAAATATAGCAAAATCCATGCATTGTTATATTTGAAAGCCTGGATTACCTTTGGCTACTCCTTGGAGTCATGCTTTTAGATAAAAATTGTCCTGTAAATTATCGTATTTCTGATGATATTCGGGAGGGAGGCAAACAATATCTTTTCCTACTCAGCGGGTTGAAATAAAACAATCCTTAGCTCTTTTTCAGTCAGGAAGAGGTAGCTGTAGCTGAAATATGTAATGCCATTTCATGGCCCTTCTTGATAGGCTGCTCCTGGTGAAAGAGCAGCAGGCCCTTTGCTTGCCTCTTCCAAGGACCTGCTTCCCTCCACAGGCATAAATCAAGGGGTGCCATCTCACTCCTCCTTCCCATCACTGTAAAACAGAATTATCTCAACCACAGTGTCAGCCTGAGCTTACAGCCCACCCAAGGGTACTGCAGCCACCGAGTCCCCACCAGCAGCTGCTGGTGAGAGACTACTTCATCTCCTGAAAATAGGTTTTAACTGAATTTCTAGGGACCCTACAAGTCACAGCTATGAGCATCCCAACTAGCAGGAGCTGGCAAACATTTTACAATCCTGCAGTCTGAAATAACGGGGGGAAAAAAAAGTTGTTACCTAGCTTTTTATCTCTGTGTGTATTTTTTATTATTTAATTTACTCTGTTCACCTTCTGCTTATATTGTACAGTGGCATAACAAAACCAGTTTTTCTACGTTTAAACCCTTAAGGAAGAAAGTATGAAGATATGATTGTTACAATAGGTTTTTCAGGCTTCTTTTTTACAAGTGTGAGAAGAATTCTTTGTGACAGCAGATTTAGAGAAGAGGAAAGAGGCAGGAAAAGGGATAAGTGCTGATGAGATTGACTGTTGTTACTGAACAGTAAAAAACTGGGCCTGGGGACGGGAGAGAGAAGCTGTGTTCTGGACAAACCTCTAATATTGCTCTGTAAAGCAGAAAACCTAAATTAATCCTGTGTTTGGTTTTAGATTTGTGGCTTGTAAAGACTAAATGTACTATTTTATGGTTTTTTCCCTTCCATATATGACAAGCTGAAGCTTAAGCATTCCCTCGTACGCCTTTAAATAATTCAGGCTTGTCTCTGAGGGGAATATAGCAGATGTGCGAATGGTCCCTCTGCTCACCATAGAAATGTTCTCCAGAGCATTGTGAGATGACATGACTGCAGTGCACAGGACTCTGCCATCCTGCCAAAAACTCGAGCTGTTTATCTGTGAGATGAGCACTGAGAGCAGGGGCTGCTGTGGCTCAGGCTCTGCTCCTGCACTGAGACCATGGGAGACCACAGACAGGACACCCAGGCAGGTGCTTTGTGTGCAGCTGCGATGCACAGAGACATCGTGGCCTCTGTGTGTGCCATCAAATCCCTCACCAGGGGACATTTAATATCTTTCACTGGCTACATCAATTGCACTCTGAGGTTTTTATGACATTTTCATGTCTGCCTTCTCTTCCGCCTTCTTTGCTCTGTGCCCCATTTTTCACGAGAGCAAATTCCTCCCCCCTCTCTCCTGATCCTTTAAAAAAAAGATCATTTTATATAATTTGCTTCTTATATTTTCTCTTCAGTACCTGCGGCAGCTGCTTTGCAGGTCCCCTGCTGTGCAAATCACCCTTCACAGAGGAAGATCTTCCTGTCAGTGACTGACAAGAGGTGCCAGGAGCAGGCTACGAGACTTTTGAAACCTGTGAGTTGGCAAATCAGCAGGTACCTCTGTGCCGTTCTGGATACGCCCCTAGCGTTAGTTCCTAACTCGTTTCAAAGGGTTTTTAGGATGATACGGCCCACAGGCAGAGATTCAGGTTAAAAGGAACACAGTGTCTGGCTGCATCCATCATCTGGGGTTTTTTGTTTTAAATATAATGACACCAGCGATTTGTTCTTGGGGAGGATTTTGACTTGTGTTTTGTTGTTGGTTTTTTGTTTGTTGTGGGGTTTTTTGTTTTTATTTTATAGGAACTCTGTTTACAACAGCCTAAAAAAGGAGAAAATATTCTTAGCACTAAACAGCTCTTGTTTTTCTTCTCCAAAGAAATAAAGATGCCTTTCATATTTTTTGAGACTGACAATGTTGAAGAGGCTAAAATGCATGATGAACTAAGGGAAAGGAGGAAGAGACCTGCTGTAACTACCATTTTCTTTAGGGAAAAATATGGGATTTTTGGGTGGGATTGGGAATGTCCTGGACAGTCCTCTCTCCTTGATGTTCAGTTGAAGGAAAAGGGTCTGGAGGGGTTTGGAAACTTGGTTCAATTACTGAACCATCTTAAAGAGGTTTAAGATCAGTCCTAAGTGAAAGCACTTTGCAGAAGAAGGTGTAGCTTTCAGGCAAAACAACACTTGAATCAAATGCAGAATAAATAGCCTGAGTAAAGGACACAGAATTTGGTCCACTGTGATCATTTGATCTGAGTGGCTTAAGGGTTTGCATGCTTCGTACTTGCAAACCAGCTGTGAAATGCAGGAAATACAAGTAGCTGTGGTCTGACATTTCCCCATCTGTTCCTAATATTTAATAATTTGCTCTCTTCTCTGAGCATATTAAGTTTATTTATAAATTTAGAAAAAATATGTTTTATTTTATATAATGAGCTTAAAGCTATAATGGCCTTTTTGCTCCAAAGTGCTCAAAGCACCCTCCTTTGCCAGATGGAGGGTATTAATTTTTCTGGAGGAATTTGTGCATAAGGTACAGATGGACGAGACACAGTTTTAGCACACCAGGCTTTTGCCTTGCTGTTCTATGTGTGTTTCTATTCTCTAGAGCTTCTGTGCAGTGAATGTTTTGAAAGGCCTAAATTCTTTTTTGCTTTGCTCTGAGGATGATGTAGAGTGAGAAGTAAACCCTGGTTCTCACAGTTGAGATCAGTGCTTTATCAGCCATAAAAAACCCCTTCCCTTTGAAAAGCTTGCTAAGAATTATCCTCACCATCAGTACGAATTTTGCTGTTGAGCTGAACAGCACTAAACACAACTCAACCATACTTTAGCTAAGAACAGCTTTTAAAATATTTTAGGAAAGTCTTGTTTTCACGTATGAGATTATAAATTATATGGATAAGAAAAAACATACTGGATCTAAATGCCTCTGTACACAAAAAGTGACAGAGCACACTCTCCAGATTTATACTGATAGTTCCCAATTTTAGCTAATGCTGGGTATTAGCCAATTTTAGCTCATTCTGTGAGTGGGAGGTGGTAGTTCCAGACTGTATGCCCCAGAATGTTACACTAAATGCTGACCTAAATAACTCTCTGGCCTCTGTGCTCCATAGTGTTGGTTTCTACAGCAGAGTCTCAAATATTTTCATTCTGTAGCAATTATCATTTTGAGGATGTTTCAAACTGAAAGCTAAGTATCTGAAATCAGAATATACTACAAGCTGCCTCCTGCACCTACCAATTTTTATGTATCAGTCCAGTGAAGTGAATGAAAATGTTTGTTTACACAAAGATTGAATCTCTTTAGGCTTCTGTAAATTTTGTGATTATTACATAAAGAATATTCTAGTAAAACTATAGAAAACATGAAATAATTAAGAACTTATGGATTTATTTAGCAATTGTTGTCAAAAGAAATTCTCATCAAGTAGCAGTTTCCAGGAATGGCATACATCAGTATGAAGACTGTCATTGGCCAGTATTTTTCACTGCAGCATCGCTGCTGTGACACTGTTGATGGCAGGATTCCAGCCAAAGGCACCTGTCCTTCCAGGTGACTTGGGTGGCAAAGTAGGGTTGGAACCAGAAAAATAAAGTCTTTTGTTATTTCACCAGAAGCAAAGTAACAAATCAAGTAGCAGGGATTACCATCTGGGCCTGGTGATTACGCAGGGTGCTGTGAAAGCAGATACTGTGTGTGGGTACCATGGTGGGGAAGCAGCTGAGCACACAATGTGAGCAGGAAACGGCACTGGAGAGGGCACTCACCTCTGTGCTCAGCACTTCTGAGGGGGCACAGGACTGCAGTGTGCAGTTCTAGCATTAGATTTGTAAAATTATGCTAAAAATTGGTAAAATGTAGGCACTGAATAGCAAGGAAGACCATATACAGGCTCAGTGGAGCTCTTGTCACAGGATCTGTAACTGATCCCGAGTCCTCACAGAGCCTTTTTCCATGAGGGTTCCTGTGTTTTTCCAGGTAGCTCTAAAACAAAGAAATGCTCCCTGCTCTTCTTTCTGGGGAGAGCTTTAAGGGACAAGGATTCCATCTTCCAGGTTTTGCATTGTTGGTTTTTATGGTAATGGAGTCTTCCTCATTTCCACACAGTACTAGGAAAAACCATTTCTCCACTTCATTACCTTGGGTCTCTCAAGGATAAAAACAAGTACAACTTAAGTGAAATTGAAGCATTGAAGATACTAAAAGCAGTGTGAGTCTTCCAATTCAAATAATGTTGTTAAGAAATAATTACTGCTGAGGCTGTGGTATCTCCCAGCTATGTCAGACACATCCCCAAACTCTATTGCGCTGTGGTCTGTTAAACCCTTAAGTGCATGTCTGTGTAAAGGCACTTGGGAACATTAATTCACAGCTACAGTTCATTCAAATGAATTTTTCTGAGGTTTCCTGTTTAGGAAAGCCTAAATTTATTACAAGAGGTCTGGCTAACAGCCCTGAAATGGAACTGATCACAAGAATAAGCATTTCTATGACATTCCTGCTACAAGCCCTCACCACCAATATTTTTCCTTGAACTCCCAGCCTCTATATCTTGAAAATAACACAGGTAAATCCCCAGTCTTTTACACATATTGAAAAACCTACTAAGTGAAAGGAATACCATAATAAATGATCAAGTATAAAAAGTTCCTTTGGCTAAGATGTTTCCCAGAAGTGATACAACAAAATTTGAATCAATTGATTTCCCTGGAAAAACTCTAATACAAGTCACTGCAGCAATTCTTCAACATGTTTCTCTAGGTTTAATATCAGTTCAGGAGTAGCTTTTTGGAACAGTTTTCACAGAAACCACTGAAGGAAGGAGACGTTACCTGAATGAATAATAAGCAAAATATGCTGAGCAGATGGTGCAGACATCTAGGATCTAATTTCTACAGGACTTGAAATGTGATCATTCGGCTGCCTTTATGTTTTCTGTGTGAGGATAACAAAAACATCTTTAGAAAACTGCCAGCTTTCCCTGTAAATTTTAAGCATTTTCCAAGCAAACCTTGGAGATTTTTTGTTTTCCTTTGCCAAAGGAAAGTTGGTGGTGTTCTTAGAACTGTCTAAAATATTTTGATGTGGAGCTGCAGTAAAATTTTAATTTGTAAAATTTCATTTTCAAGTAGAAAATTCTTGCAGTTTGTAGGATACTGGGAAGTTTCCAGTCAGATTTTTTTTGGAAGAGGAGTAACATGAACAGAGTAATGATTTTCTTGCTGAAAATGAATAGAGATTGAAATCCAGTTTTTGATTCACAGTGCAGCTTTAAGAAAGCCATTCTGCATTTCTGCCTATAATGTGACAGTAACTGAGACGTGTATCTTATGTTAGTCTTCTTTATTTTCTTTTATTTTTTCACTTGGATATTTTTTTATTTCAATAACTGCCACCTTTTTTTTTTCTCCAGGGACTTTATTTGTCAAATTTTATCTCTATGTCAGTATTTCATTATTCTTTGAAATCCATTCCTTCTTCCCTCGTAATTTTAAACCTTGCTAGATTTGACTGCTTTCCTTAATTTTTTTTCCATGTCTTTATCCTCTTCATTTCTTTCATTTCTTCTTTCATAATTTTTTTTGCATAAGTTCCTTTTTTAAAAAAATTCTGCACTTTTTGGTACACTTTTCTTTCCCAGTGGAAGACAAATAGTGAAGAGACTGCTGCTGAGTAGGTCACACAGGCATTTTGGGTGTGCATGGCAGGGTTTTGGTAGTGGGGGTCTCCAGAGGTGGCTTCTGTGAGAAGCTGCCAGAAGCTTCCCCCATGTCCAGTGGAGGAAACACCAGCCAGATTCAAGAGAGATCCACCACTGGCCAAGGCTGTAGGGAATGAGGTAGAGAATTCAGGAGCAAAGTTAAGCCTGGGAAGAAGGGAGGGTGGGGGAAAAGGTGTTTTAAGGTTTAGTCTTTATCTTTCATTATTGACCCACAAGCCTTCTGTTATATTTCCTCTCCCCTGTCCAGCTGAGGATGGGAAGGGATAAACCATTTCTGGTGGGCACCTGCTCCATGGGGAGGAGAGTGCTGAGGGATGGGAACTGGAGTATCAAAATGCAGGCTGCAGTTTAGCCTGTGCCAGACTAAGCAGCTATCTCAGCTAGCAGATACTGAGCGTTTGGTTCTTTCTTTTTGTACAAATGATTTAATTTAATTGTGCATTTCAGAGTACTGCAGCCTGTAGCTAGCAGAACTGGAGAGATGTGGAGGGGCTGGAATTCAGGGGCAAGCCAAGCTGTGGACAACAAAAAGAACTTGGCTGGCTGAGTGCTGGACAGGGTTAATGTGCATAGCTGGATGTCTCAATAACTTCCTTTCTTCCTTCTCTCAAGGACACTCTTCATATTGCCATTTCCTTTCCTAATGTGCAGATTTTCTTTTCTCCCTAATGCAGATTTGACAATGAGTTTTGCAGTATAGGTGTGGAAATTATCCATACATTTTCATCAAACAGTATTTCTTGAAATGCTCTGGAAAGTTTTGACAAATAGACAATTTTTCACCTCGTATTTAACTCTACCTGAAGTGGCCCTAAAACAAAATCAGTACTGTTTCCACAGTCATAAAGATTGAAGAGCAGGCTTTTTTTTCAACAGTCTAGAGCTTCCAGGTCAGTCTTTCGATGCTACGAACCTTGAAGTCATCATTGACTCTTGCACAGGCAGACACCTGTAGAATCTCTTAGAAATGGCTCTGTTTTGGAGCAGGACTGGATGTTATAATCACCTTGTGTTGCTGAAATTCTTTGTGAGTTTCAATCTCTACCAGCAAGTTGCTGCTAAACACCCTTTTCAATACTTAACTTTGAGATTTGCAAAAACAGGCCAAAAATGTGTCCTGTTTTTTTAGTAAAATGCATGAAATGGACAGTTCAGGTGACGACAGCCTTAAAAGAGCTTTTGTTTTGAATATAAGAGGCACTGTTTCTCTGCAGGTGTTTGCATGAGGGAAAGCTGCAAGGGTAGCATTTGTCAGCTTAAATAATAAGCACAGAACTGTGTATCTTCCCCTACCAATGATTCTTCCAGCGAGTATGATCATGAAGGAAACTGAATTCAAAAATCAGCTTATTCCCATACTAATTAGTGCACTCACTGGCTCTCTCACAAGATAACAGTAATCCGAACAGAACTAAAAGCAACTTCTGCTGGGTTTTGGTGGTTAACACTGTACTTGTACTATTTTAGAAGAATGCAGGCCTAAGAGTAGGTGTGATTGTGGCTTTGGAGGTACTGCCCAGACTCGGGGCTGGTGTTAATTGGTGTTCAGCCCAGTGAAGCTAATGGTGATAGAAGCTGCCTCAGGGTGTCTATCTGTTTATGTAGCTCCACTCTCCCCTAGGCTACTTCCCTGACTTAATCCCTCCCCTATCCAGCTTAGAAATGCATTTCTTTTCCTCATTTAAGATTCCGTAGACCCTTCATATTTAGTATTAGTATAAAGAGGAAACAGAGCCCCAGGAGGAAGATCAGAGTTTCTGTTCTGTTGAGGCATCAGAGTCATTCTTCCCTTAATGAAGAGAAACAGCAGGATGGATAAAAATCAATGACTTAAAAATAAATTGAGCTTCTAATTTAAGTTTAAAAAAGTCTTCCTTGAGTAAAACTTTAAAATTAAGTTTTAAACCCACATTGAGCCCAATTTATTCTGATGTATTAAATCATTCAAAGTTAAAAAAAACCAAACCCAAAACGTGTTGCTGGCAAGGTGTTCCCATCATTACTAATGAAAAGCACACAGTTCTGCTACATTCCATTTACTCAATATCATTCAGTGATAAAAGTCAACATGTAGAACACTGAGATCTGTTTTCATTGTGTACTTTTCAGTTATCTTCCTAAAAAAGAGAATGGTATTAAAATTTTGTCTCAAAATTAAATATATCCATTTTGCTGTGTCTGTCACTGAGTTGCTGAAAAAGCAAGGTACTTATTTACGATGAGACTGTTGGAGACAACCATTGCAAATCAAGCCTTCCTTTGTTGATTAAAACAATTAATTTGAAAAGGAAGAGGTTGTTTGATAACTTTATATTTTCCCCTTGGATTAATTTGTATTTATAAATATTGAATTATAATCCATGGTTTTGTACATTATTACATTCTACAGTTGCTTCAATAGATGTGTATAGTTAGAAAGCCCTGTCTGCAGACAAAATGAAATGGCTATCCTTAGTCATAAATCAGCATGCTTTAAAAATTACCAGCCTGAGATAACCAGTCTCATTTTAGGAAAATAACAGGAGTATTGATGCAAAACAAGACAAAACAAAATCAGTTTTCTGCTTGCTGACTTAAAGGTTGTGATTCTCTAGCACAGTATTCTGTCCTCAGCCTTCATACAGCTTGCTAAAACAGCCCCACGTCCAGCTTGTCAGGTTTTAATGTGCAATCAACCAATAACATGTTATAGGACAGTTTATTCAGTGGAAAAATGGCAGTGCCACCACCTTTTGCCATGTCTGTCTCACTCTTGAAAAACAGGAGTCCATTCTCTAGACGTCTGCCATGGAGGAGGATGGTATGTGGGCAGAGCCTGCTGTTTGATTTGCACACATCCTTGATTTCTCTTTCATTCTGAGAAGTGAGACTACCTGTCCTTCCTTAGCAAGATACCTGCCTGTGTGCATTTGACCATTATCTGGGCTAGAGAAAACAGACAGCAGCCCCTGCAGATGAGATACTGGTCAGCATAGCCACAGGAAACATGAATGGGACGAAGGATTTGCTCAGAAGGCTGAGCAGCTCTTCATAGCACAAATTAAAATCTTGCCACTTGTTTGAGACTGGTCTGGATGCATGCACACTTTATTTGATCCATCGAGTTTATTCCAGTTGTTTTCAGCGTCAGTAAATGGGAACATGTCCATGGTTGTAGGACCTGAAAGTGAGCTCAATCTGCCTTCAGCCCTCACTGACAGCCTTTGCACTAGCAGGTAAAATTCACTTTGGACCTGAAAAGATCCTGGTAGATCCCAAAAAAAGTGAAGTGAACTGTCATTGAGCACTGCAGAGTAAAGGCCTGATCTGGATTTGGATTCTGATTTTA
Organism: Eulacestoma nigropectus; assembly: GCA_013397775.1. NCBI lineage: Eukaryota > Metazoa > Chordata > Aves > Passeriformes > Eulacestoma > Eulacestoma nigropectus. Next base: position 2,398,188 of record VZTE01005381.1, on the reverse strand, counting down.
AACACTGCTGTATCATGGGCTGGGGAAGAAGCTGTTATGTGACTTTTCCAACACGTGCAACGTGCGTGTGTGTGAAAGAACTACAGTTCCACGTTTGCATATGCAGTTGTTTCAGGATTTACCCCAACACGGACTATTGATGGGAGTACCATTTCTGCTTACATACCAATATCCTTGTTTCTTTTGTAAAAGCTTTTTTCCCCCCTCCTCCCCCGCTCCCATCCCCCTGTTGTCTTTGTGCCTAGTATTTTTCCACACTTTATTTCCTAAAAGACTAGCAGGTTTGACGACGCATTGTGATTTCTTTTCTACAGGGCTTTATGAAGGAAGCTGGAGGCAGTTCTCATTAGTCTCACTGACATCTTTTATCACTTATCAGAGGAACAAGCAAACTGAGAGCAATTCCTTTGATCATGGCAAAAGTAGAAAGAGTATTAAAAACCCTATGAAGATTCGCTAAGTAGAAAGTGGAAAAGACAATCTGTGGCATGTTTCAAAGTAGTAACGTGATTTAAAGTTGCCAGATTTGCTTGTATGCATTAAAGAATTGTTAATGATGCTACATTTTACATGCATCCTTAGGTCTTTGGTTTTTTATTTTGGTTTGCTGTTTTTTTTTAACAGGCAAAGGAGTTCTTAGGTAGAACGGATGAATTAGATCAATTGAAAAAATATCTCTAAAAGGTGAGCTGTGTCAGAGAGGAATTCTGTGATTCAATGAAAATTCTTGAAAATAAAAATAAGGTTGTAACGGTAGCACAATGGATTGAAAAAGAAACTTGCTCTCATGGGAGAATGTCAAGAAATCTTAAGAATTCCTTTTCTTTAGGAGGCATTCTGTGGTGAATCAATGCATGTTTGTGAAGACTGCATATAGGAACTGCAATGCTTGCAATTATCCATGTATACCTGACTGCCTAGCTCTGACCTCCGAGTGCTGCTGCTTCTTCATTCTATGGAGAAAATAAGACTTTTTTCAGTGGTTCTGAGTATTGATTCACCCACCACGATGTCCTTGTCTTGTGCCTTACATCATTACCAACAGGGCATGGACAAAGACAAGTGAATCTACCCTCCTATCCACAGCTAATGAGCATTAGGTGCTCCAGATCCACTGGTATTTTTCTGTATGGCTGCAGCTCAGTTTTCTACTGATTAAAAATCCCTTCTCAATTTCTACATGGTGATCAGCTCATATCTCAAAGCATCAGATTCAAATTGCCCTGCAAGGTCCATGTCTCAGCCTGTGACAAGACAGAGATCACAACTATTTAGGCATTTTTTTTCCAGCATGGACTCTGTGCCAGCCTTGTTCCTGCAGCGTTTTTTTACTACCATAGCTAATTTTTAACTATGTTGAATTTGATTTGGATACAATGCAATACATTTCTATAGCACCTTTTATGCAAGCATCCCAGAGCACTTTCTGATCAGGCTAAAATTAGCTCTGAACTACATACAAATTCCAAAAAGATTAGTTAAAAAAAAACCAAAAAAAACCAAAAAACAACAACTGAAAAAACCCCACCAACTGGTAAAGATATTGTAGAAGTTTATGCACTCAGTTCAAAGTTAAAACAGGCAGAGGGGCAAATTCTCTCTTATGACAGAGTAAGAGGATGAGGTAATTTAGGGTATTGCTTTCTAACAAGCTTGGGGGGTGATTCTCCAAGCAGAGCAATGCACTGCACTAACTCTGTGGGCCAGAATGGATTGCACGAGTGTTGTGAATGACCTGGAGGTGGCAGGTGAAGCAATACATGGGTGGGTTATCAGATCTCCCTTTATGTACACATTGTTCTAACATTTGCTGCTTCTGATAAGAAATGGGAAAGCCACACAATTCTCTGTGATACCTGACCTCAGCCATCCATAAGGAAGACGGGGGAGAAATAAACAAATAGCTTTGAGGGACAAGACTCATGGATCCAAAATGATACAAATGTTTTTGCAGAGCAAGGGGCTTAGAGATAAAGGAAACTTCAGTTGGCTTCTCAGGATTGAAAAAAGAAGATAGTTACCAGAAGCTGTTATGAAGAACAGGGTGACATGATGAGGAAGGAGGATGAGAGTTAATTTTTTTTTTCCCTAGACCTGGAGATCTTAATAAAAATCAGACTAGCATATGACCTCTTTCATTGTTGCAAGACTCCCTTTGATCCTTTTCTTTTAAATACATAGAATGTTTCTTTAAGGCAGTAATTTGATCATCACCATTGGGTCCTCATGGAAGAGAACTTGTAGGTTGTGAAGATACATCAAAATAGAAGAGAGATGGTGCCTGAAATAGGTGCTGGTGGTCTAGACTAACACGAAGGGAACTGGAGGTAGTTAGTTCAGTGCTCTTACTAACAGTGGTCCTGAATGTTTGGTAATGGCTCTGCCTGTCCTGAAGGTCAGACTGGTGGAATTCCACCTCCATGCCTTGTCCCTGCTTCTTTCTGAGCAGTGAGGCAAAGGGTATCAGTGGCAACCTCAGATCATGGCAACTGTGTGACCAGTGCAGATGCTTCAGGGGCATCTTCAATAGGCAGGAAAACCTTAAGTGGCAGTGAAAAAAAGAAGAGAAGTTTTAAAGCTGCACTGTCAGGAAAGAGAGCATTTGAAGTATGGCATTTGTTACAAATCAGAATGAAAAAATATGTAGAGGAAAGTCAGAATTTTAAATGCAGCTGTTCAGGGAGACATAAACTCTTGTAGCCATAGCTAGTAGATTAAGCAAGTTGCATTTTCTGAAGAGATGTGCCTTCTAACACTTGATGGCCCAGACTGTAGCTGAGCATTTACTACAGGGTGCAGCTGAGCTGTACTGCAGGATGGGCAGGGAGCATATATGTCTGAAAAAAAGCTCAGGGGCTGAGCTTTTTAGGTTTCTGAGGCTGTGTGTGATGTTGTGAAATTAAGAAGTTTATCAAAACAAGAAGAAAAATTGTGGAGAGGGAATGCATACAGACTACAGTGTCCAGTGAATAAATCCCATCTGGGCCTGAGGACACATCAACAGCACAGGTCAGCTGGGAAGTTAAGGGCACCTCTGGAGCTTGTCCTGCTGCAGCCAGTCCTGTCTTTATGCTGTAGTGAATCAGTTGTCAAATGTGGCAATGATGAGGTGAGAGATGGTCAGTGTTCTAGATTTAGAGACCTTTCCATAGCTAGTAAATCTATTCTGCTCCAAATATAATTGCAGTGTCTGAGGCAGAGAGAATGGGATGGGAGGAGGGAGCAGAGAGATCTCTGGAGCCACATAGTGATGTTGTGAAACAGATGCAAAATAGCAGCTATAATTACATCCAGGGGAATGACTGAACCTCTGGAGTGACACACAATCTGCCCAGCTCTACCACATGGCTCCTCTGACAGTGGTTAGCTGTGTAATCGTGCTTTGTCTCAACTTTCCACTTGATGCTTTTTGCCATGTTTACTGCTCCCTCATCCTCTCTATTGTGAGCATCAGTGGCCAAAATAGGGAAAACAAGCTGAGATGAGATAAAGAATATCCTTCTGCCTTCATGCTCTGCCTCTTACCTTAGGTTTTGAAGGGGCTTGAGGTGGCAGCAGCAAACAAAAGTTGTTTCAGAGTGCTCTACCTCCCAAAAGGAAAATGAATTCCTTTCCTATACAGGAGATTTATACAGCAAATTAGGTCAGTTATCATTAAGCTACTGCACAGCAGGACAAATCATAATTTTAAATACATTTCAAATCTAAGTATGTGTAAAATACATTCTGATGCAGTACAAATCAAGCCTCTTACAGTTGCTATGTGGACCAGTAGGATGAACATGGAGCATAATAATCAAGGAATAAGTTACTGCTGCTTGTGAAGACTATATAATTTATACTGTTGTTTATGTTTACTTATAACCAAGTCTCCTTACTGCTGTCTTCTTAGGATAAGGAAAGTATAAATGCATAAAGCAAAACCAGTTTTCCCTGTCAGTCTCTCTGAGGTACTGTTTTTACCACAAAGATCTGCATGACCCTTTGTTCTCTAAAGGAGATGAAATGAATGAAAACTTATACCCTTATGCAACTGCCCAACCATTTGTTTCTTTTCCTAGATTTGTTTCTCTGTCTTCTTGTTTCACAAATAGCAAACTTTTTTCCTGGCTACACCTTTTTGAGTCTCCTTTTTTGATCATCACAATTTAGTCTCATGGCAGACTTTATAATCTCGTGGGCACCAGAGCCCTCTGCCAAGGTTTATGCAGATTTAAAGCCTGGATTAATCTGGCCCAGTATTTATAAAATGTTCTGAACATATGAAGCACTATAAAAGCACTGTAAATTATTACTGAGTCCATGGAAGTGCCCCCCTTGCTAACTCACACACATTTAAAGTGCTGTTTCTGGAGGTGAGGTGCAGTGACAGAAACAACCAAATCCATGCCTTTTCTTTTGAGATAGTGTGTCTCTTTATTTTCTTTCTTCCTCTTTTTTTTTTTTTTTTCTTTCCATGATTTCTGGAAGAAACTGAATAGGAAGGAGGCAGACACCCCTTCAAAGATTTCACCTCCTGAGACAATTCTTTCAAAGACTTTGGCAAAGTCTTCCTGCGTTTTACTGCCTCTGGACTGCCCAGTTCCCTCATGCTGTTTCTAACAGCTAGCAGATTCTGCAGAAACCTTTTGGAAAAAAAAAATCTTCATGCAGGGGAAGGCTGTTTTCCAACTCTGGTCTGCAGCTGGCACTCTGTGGGGGGAGCAGCCAGTCTGCAAATCCAGGCCATCCCAGCAACTTGATAAAAATCACAAGCACAACTCAAGGAACTGCAGGCCTATGCTGGATCTGCTGTGTTTCTCAGGGGCTGCTTCCAAAACCCCTTCTGCATTTTGCTGCTTAAAGCACAGATAAAGGAGATGGCTGGGAACCACGGTCCAGGTTTAGTCATCACATTTTCCCCTTCTACGTTATCAACCAGAGGACAAAGCTCAAAATCAAAATGTGCCCATGGATACTGTTTGCAGTATATTTATGTCTGTACATAAATTAACAGATATATTTCATAGTAGTTGGACTCAAAACAGAATCAGGTCTCGTTTTCATACTTGGGAGTGCAGCTTTTTAAAATTGAGTCATTGAACCTTCCCCAGCACTATTCAGAAGGCATTATGGGCCCATTTATTTTTACTTCCCTCCCCCCATTATTTGATAGTTCTTTTAAGAGTTGTAAGTTTTACTTGGTTCCTTTTGATCAGAAGGAAAAGGTACTGTAGGAACTGAGACGCTGCAGTGACTCTGGCTTTGAACTCACCAGGTCTAAAAGCCTGCAAGAACATTTTCTCTTTCAGCTTTCCAGCTGGCTCCTAGAGCTGCCTGATAAAGGGCTGTGGTAAATTGTCCTGAAGGACAGCTGGAAAGCAAGGCGCTACAGTCTGAACCCACAATGGGGTTGAGAGATATATATTTAGTTTAATCATATTAAAATTTAAATGCTAGACTTTAGAGAAGATTTTTTAAAAAAAATAAAATTCAAGTCATTAAAAAAAGTTTTCTGTTCCATTCCCTGAGCTCGCGGGGTCCTGAGCTCCTGAAAATGCTGCGGCTCCATCTAGTGGCACTGCAGCCCCTGCCAGGGCATGCGAAGCCTTTAGAATCACTACTAACCAGGAAAAATAGTGAGATTTAAATCCGTAATTTCAGTAAAATTCTTTAAGATTTCCTTTCGGTTATCACAGAGTCTCGCACTGTCTGGAATGAAAAATTAAATTCAACTAGTTTAGAGAGATCAGTATATTAAAGTTCATCCAGTGTATTTCTCTGCAGCATTTTTCTGAATAATCAGACTTACAAATGTAGTCTTATCCCTAATAAAAGGAGGTCATATGTTTAAAACTATGACACTCTCACTCTCTCTCTCTATTTATATATATATATGTCTATGAAACCATTTGGTACTTGTAAAAGTAGCTTTGATCCAAATTCCTTAAACACGTGGCAAACATTTATTAAGCATCAAAACATTCAAATTTGTTTGCTCTTTCCTCTCATCAACCATCTGTCCATCCACACATCCACTGAGTACAGAGGTTGTGCACATGTTTATACAGGCAGTAGAACTTATTCTGCTCTCAACTACATTATAACTTATTTCAGTGTAGCTACTCTCAGCTCTTACTGGTCTGACATGAAAATTTGTGTTTTGTGCATCTATAGAGCATATATATTCACACAGCGTGATGAACATATGTTGTAATGTGATCTTAATGTAAATAGATTGGTTCTTTGGGGTTCTCACCTCATCCAGATGGGAATTGACATTCAGTATTTTACACCATTACAACTGTGTTTAATTTTTCAACACATCTTGCTCCTGCCTTTGATCTAATAAAAAAATAAACATTCTTGATTTGATTTGCTCAGCTGCTGTCTGAGCCACAAAACCTAGATTTCATCTTGTGTCCTGAACTCGACTCCCATGCTGATTGTACAAATCTGTTGAATTCAATAAATATATTTAGTCTTATTAAGATTCAGGAAAGCAAATATTATCCTCCAGTGATGCAGCAGATAACAGGAGTTAATAACAAGTATGTGATAAAGATCACAGGATTCCCTGTAAACAAGATGCTGCATTGCACAGAGAGCATCTCGTCTGCATATGTTTCATAAGTAACTAGGCATCCTCATGGGCTTCTTCAGTTATTTTAGAAAGTTGTGTAAACAGTATTATCTACTTAATGCCCCAAATGATATAATAATTGATATGGAAATGGGGCAAAGCTCAATAGATTGTAATGCAACTCTCCATGGACTCGTGGAGATGATCTGCCCAGATTTTATTTAAATTTTTGTCTCACTTGTATGCAGCCTGTGGTTTGTCAGACATGCTAGGCAGATGTTGGTTGGACAGCATTTTTTTTTTTACCTTTTTTTCTAGGAAAAAGTTAAATGTGAATTTATACTTGGATTGTTATGTTTTAGGTATACTTCAGAGATGTCAATAACAACTGGAAAAGTAAGATCATACTGCAAAGCTCTGATGTTTGCGTGCTGTTTTTGAGAAAAGTGGGTAATAACAGATTGCTGATGTACATGGTACTCTGTAGTGGTTGTGTGATTGTTCTTGTTTAGATTACAAGAGCACTGGAAAGAAATTCCAAAGTTCTAAGAAATTCTTAAAACTGGAAAAAATGTATTTGAAAATATCTTTCTGTTCCTTCTCGTGGAAAACGATACTGAAGTCTGGAGGTTTTTTACATATTCTAAAAATCTCTTAGGCAAGACTTTTGCTTTTTTATTTTTGTAAAGTAGTGGTTAAAATATTTGTGCTATTCAACCACTTACTAGTTCTTCAAACATATTAATTAGTCAGACTTGCTGAAATGTTTTCTCTTGCACAGACATCTCAGGCAGTTTTCTCAGGTGTATGACACCAGGCACAAGTGAAAGCTGTGTTGTGGTTGTTCGTGCAAGATGTACTTAATTAAGAACACACAACTGTGACACGTCTCTTTCTGCAAAGCTGGGATGCCAGTTCTGCTTCAGTATTCCTCTAAGCAGTCAGTGTGGTCTACAGACCACTGTATCAGACTTTGGGGAAAAATCACTTCTCTTACCTGTACCACAATTCTCCCAGCTGTAAAATGGAGAAAATGATACATTGGAAGGTACTGCTAAAATATAAATAAAATACAGCTTTATAGAAGAGGACAAAGCAATATTGGTATTCAAAAGAAATCTGAGATTTGATTAGACTTGACCAAAGTCACTCAGTGGGCTTGTAACACTGCTACGAGGACAGCCTGGGTCTCTAGACCTTCAGCTGGAGACCGACTCCAGTGACCTTCTAGGTATGGAGAATGGCTGATGAAGGTTAATAATGCAAACAGGACAAAGGCCAGTAACTCCTCATTTCCCTTTATTTTATTAAACTGAAGAAATATTTTGTAAAAAAGGACACACTGGGGAGACCGGAAAAGGATGAAATGGATTTGTTTATAAAACTGGCTTTTATCACTCAAATATTGTACAGCAGCGAAGACTGGAAGTAAAATGGCTGTGAGGAAGCAGGAACCACCCGCTTAGTAAATTTATGTTATGCTTTTGCATATATGGCAGTGCCAGAGCTTCCTTCTTCCAAAACAGTTCCACTGATGCGGTCCTGTTCCCTTTTGCTGGCCCGGCAGCTGGAGGGGTGGGATGTGTGCTCTGGGGACAGCACATGAACCCCTCAGACACTGCACAAGGATTTCAGCCATTGTTTCTCCAGTGGCTTCTCAACAGGAGGTAAGGCAGGGCAACAGATAAGCAAGACAGGTAGATGTGGATGAAAATGGTAGCTACTTCTCTTTTGAGCCATTCTCAAAATATTATTCAGAGGAAAACTAAGATGAGGTGGCAGGTGTAGTGCACCCATTCCATTGTTATACATCCTATGAAAAAGCCAGGACAACACAGTAACACTACTCTGATGCTGCAAAGGTAATGGGGAAGATGCTAATCTTGTCTGACTGCCTGCAGGAAATCTGTCCTACATGGCTACATATTTTTGACTGTGGAATATAAAGTCATGTACAGACAGAGGGAACTTGGTCCTTGCAGGCTGTCCTTACCAGTGGAAGACAGTTGAGTCAGTATGGGAGCAGGAATGCCATTACCTTTTAGTTTAACAACATGTAACTTCCGAATACTCACTTTGCTGTAAAAATCAAGTAAAAAAGAATATGCGGAAGTTGACTCTTGAAATGTGTGTAAAAGGAAGCAGAATTCTTTTGGCAGGTCCAACCACTCTCTGAGAGTTTACAGCTAAAAAATCAGAACTGGCTGATTGTCTGCGGGGCTGATTAGTCAGCATGGTGCCACTACAGTACAATGCAATATAGAGATACTTTTGTAACTTCTCTAGTTTATAAGGGAAGTAACACCTGACTCTAAAATAAGACTGCACTGGTAAAAAAACTTTGCAATCCCCAATAAGCACACAGATTTGGCAACTCAATACCTCTCAATTATCTTCTGGTTCAAGATATCTTTGAGAAATTAAATAGGCTTGTATAAATCAAAATTGCCTCTATCTTCATGCACATTTCCAAGCTAAATGCTGCAGTTAACTTATTTGGTTGTTTCACAACTGTCCTGTCCTATGAGCACTGAAAACCTGAATGAGGAAACTTAACGGGGAAGTACTGTGTGAGGAAATAGGGACACAGAGATTAAGTTACTTGTGCTAACTTCAGATTAAGTCTATGGCAGAGATCCAGGTGAAATCCAGGTGAAATCCAGGCTCTGTAGATCCCCTTTTGTTGCCATAACTATCCTAGCTTTCTCTTTCCTAGGACTTTCAATGTAATCTGAGATTAATAAATCCAAAGGTCTCTGTATTTGCAGGAAGGAAATAGATACATGATTTGCTTGGGGGAGGTTGAATTGCTAGGGAGATTTTAATTTTGTTGTATTCTAACAGTAATGAAATCACAAGCTCTTTTTATGAACATTATGGTTGACCCTTTGAAGTGGCTTGACTGTAAGTCTCAATGCAGCACAAAGTGACCTATTCTACGATCATTTTACTGACAAATTCTGCTAGTACATTATAGGGAAAAACATTCTCAGAAGAGATTTGGCTTACACCAACAAAACAGTGAGGTTTTTTGCACTGTTTACTTTAGTGACTTTCGAGTGATGTAATTTTTTCCCTTAGCGCAATTGCACCTCAAAACACGCCAGCAGAAACTGGGAAGCTTTACATCAGTTAGTCCTTCAGAGATGGAAAGTTATAACATTAGCACAAATAAAGCTAAGTAAGATCTTACTGATGTGCTGCTTTCCTGGTAATTGTCCTTGCTAGACACATGTACTTATGGACCCTCTAATCTTGTGGTCATCTGCAAGGTGAGAGTCTGTGGGTGCAGGCAGATACTCATGTGCACCCCACAGAAACTGAGGAGAATCCAAGAGAGCTGGGATGCTGCACACAAAGATGGGAGGGGGCAAATGGGAGGAAATAATTTTTTCCTATTCTTTTGGTTTTTCATCACAGTCTGTTGTGGAGTTAGAGCAGTGTGAAGGCCATGCTTCCTTTCTACATGAACTTGAAATTGCTTGAGTATGATGCAGACCCCAGACATGCTTTTTTCCTCACTGCTTTGTTACTGATTCACACATCCTCTAAGGTGTTACCTTTGATCCATTTTAACTGTCCTGCAATATGCTATGTTGTGGGAAGATTAGTCCTTAAGTCTCTTAATTAATTACTCTTAATTCTATTACTTCTGGTATAACTAGAAAAAATAATAATTGTCAAATAACAAATAATCCATGTATTTTGTGTTTAATGCCTAGCTGTTAATAGCTACTTAAAATATTAACTTTCCACTCTAGACAGTCCTATTATTCTGGTTTTTCGTCAAGACATCCTTCTTGTAACAATGGACAACAAAGTTTTTCAGCTTCAGTGCACTTCCAATTAGCTGAATTTTTCATGTCTCTGGGAGGTAAATTAATACAGTTATTCCTAATTTATAGACAATGTCATTGTGGTGCAGGTAGTATCTGTAACAGGAGTATAGGCCTGAAGGTACTCAGTGGACTATGTTCAGCAGAGAATAATGAGCCATGCTAGATAATGACATGCTAATTACAATATTTATGAGAATTAATTTACCAGATTGTTGAAATAAGTGTATGGGAGAGACCTTAGAGTTGAGGGAAATTACAGAGGCAGGCAAACAAACAAGAATGTGCCTTCAATGCCGAGTCATAAAACTGGGTTAGTTACAAAAGGGAAATGAAAGGTATTCCCTCATCTCTGATGGAATGATCATCACCTGTATTTTTACCTCCTACCAAAGTTAATTGTAAACCTTCCCCCAGGTCCTCCTGCCCACAGCAGCTGAATTCAGTGGGAACAGGACCAACCCATCCTCCTCAGAAATGGCAAAGTGCCATTTGACTGGGCCTCAGCTGGAAGAGTAAAAAACTACATTCAGTGTCTGAAGATGCACCCTTTAGATTGAGTCTACTGAGAAGGTATTTGTCTTCTTGAAAGGAAGTGGTTTCCACATGAACAAGTAATGCCTCTGATTCTGCAGATTCTTTAGTGCTTTTTTAATTGTATTTTCTTATTCTGACTTTTCACACAAAATAAGCTATGTTCAAAATAACCACATCATAAAAGATTGTTTTCTTGCAATTTTCCTTCAAAAAACCTTAAGGTGCTCCTCAGGTATTCCTCATATCTGTAGAGTAGATGTAATCACATAGATGTTAATGTCCCTTTTGAACATAGAAGATATTTAATTTAATTTTTTCCTATTAATACAATGTTACGTAAGCCAAACAGGTAAATTCCAGTTCTCACTCTTTCAAGAGTTTGCTCTTTCATTACATTTTTCTTGTGTTCATTGTAGGTACTCCCGAACTGCAAGTTCTTTCAGGGTAAAAACCCGTATGGGATCTTTCTTTGTCTTCCATTCTTCCAGTTTTTCTTGCAAAGACAGGAAATCCTTGCCAAGTTCATATGCCAGAGTGATCATTGTTTCTAACAGTGGAATATAGTACCTGTGGCTGGTATGCACAGAAAGGCGTGACAGAGCTTTTTCTCCATATTCAAAGGCACTCGCTGGGTTTTCCAGGTCCTTGTGGCACACCACGATGGCACAGAGAGTAGGGACAACAGAGAAAGGGTTCCCTCTCGTCAGCCTTTCCTGCAGGCCAATGACTTCTAAAAGAATTTCCAAAGCTTTGGTGTACTGGCCACCTCGCAGGCAACCATATGCTTCCTGAAGCTCTGGCCTTGTTAAAAAGTCAATAAATTTTTTTGATCTTCTGATGTATTTCATAGAATATAGAAGCCTCAGGTAGTCCTTGAAGGCTAATTTTCTTTCATTGATTATTTCTTCAGTGAAGTTCCCTGTTAGAGTTTTTTTGGGAAAGGTCACATCTTCCATTTCTTCACTAAATTCCTCCAGCAGATTTCTGTGCAGTTTCTCAAAGTCTGAATAACGCCGTTCAATTACAGACTTGTTGCTGTCAAAACTCCCTGTTTGCAAAATGATGATTTTATACACCTAAACACAATCAAAGAGAAAAAATAAGCATGAGAAGGGACCATTCTAGCCCCAGTGCAGTCAGATTTGTCTGGTACTGCTATGAAAAGACTTCGTGCTTGTTCAGTCCTCCAGCTGAAATACTCCTGCACCAGTTTTCTGTGTGTAATCTCATGTACTCCTATGGCAGTGCAGTTACATCAGTTACTGTCTGGGATTATGGTGCATGTTCAGTGTAGACCTGAAAGATCTGCAGCCATCAAACTAAAAATTCCCACCTCCTGCCATTCTGTACTTCTGTCACCAGACTTAGGCTTAGCATGTAAATAAGCTGTACACTAACAGTGCACTAACAGATCCCATCCTGCAAGGCGCTGGGAAAGCAAACCAGCAGCAGACTGAAGCACAGAAAAACACTTACAAAGCATTTCTGTAGCTGTACTTTGTTTATAACAGCCATGTTTATAACAGTTTATAACTTTGTTATAACAGCCATGGCTGCTGCAATCAATTATCTTCAGTGAACTGAATGGATTTCCCAGACTTAATACTGAATGTAATCTATTTTACATTGGTCATAATATTCAGAAATGTTCTTTGTATAAGACATTCCTAGGGATTTGGGGGTGTTAGTAATGCTGTGAAAGAAGGAGTACTTGGCAATATATCTGGTGTGTGTAAAAATAAGATGGAGCAACTCCAAATCCTTTTCTCCCCTCTAAATCATTGTCCTGTATTCAAACTTACCTCACATTTAAATAATACAAAAAAAGTGACATTTCTAAAACAAGGGCTTGCTATCCAAACCCCTTCACTGGCAGCTAACAGCTGTGCTGCCTCACATTAACAGTACTCAAGAGCATGTCTTCCTCAGCTCTTCACTAGCCTCAAAAAGACTATAATAGATGTGATATTAAGCAAATAGCTGCAAACCAAAATTCTGTGCTGTGTTGTACAGATAATTTCTTCTGGTTCTGATCCAAGCACCGTGATGTTGAGTAAGGGCCAAATCCCAAATGTGTGTAAACCATGGTAGCTCCATGGAGGCCAGTTCAACTGTGTCACCAGACACCAGCTAAGGACACACACTGTTGACCTTGCGGATGATGACCATGTTCACACTCAGCTTCACCCTGTTCCTATTGATTTACACAGGAGCTGGAGAGGTTTGGCTCATGCCGTTGTTTTCTTTGCTGCTGTTGAAGGGTGTAAACCAGTACTTGCACAATGCCTGTCTGATTCTCTTCCTTGTTTTTCCTTAAAGAGAAATTCTCTCTTTTAATCTTCATAAATGATCTTTACAGACACTTCTTGAAAGATTTCTAAATTTGAGCTGACTTCTCTGATCTCTTTTCATTTGTAAGCACTGTGACATTTTCCTATACTTTGTCCTGTTCTCTGCTGAAAAGTGTATACATGTCTGATGCATTCTAAAACAATCATAAGAGCAATTTTTTTAAGCTATCATTTTATCAAGGGCAGCTAAGTGAATAATTTACAAGTACTTGTTTTTTTTATTTGCGGAGTGTGCATGAAAAAGGTAAGAAGTAGCATTTAATTAGACTATCATTCAAATTGGCTCAGTTTTGTTGTAATGTAAATCTTTTTGCCTAGGCATGTAACTTATGACTAAGTTTAACTGCACATATGATGAATGATTCTCTTGCTTTCATACAGTTACACAAAACCAATTTTTAACTATTCAGCAAGCTGGATACTCAGGAGTGTATGCAAGAAAAGCAGAAACTAAGTAGGTGCGTACAGCATGCAACAAGATCTTAGGACAGTCTCCAAAACATCTACCTGCTTCAAATTCTACCAAACTGGATCACCCAGTATCAGCAATGCTGATTCTCAGCATTTTTCATCTACAGATCTCCCAAACTGTAGCAAACAAGGAAATCATCCCTATCTGAATTTCACAGGAGTACTAAAAGGCACTTGCTCTAGATCAGTCCTTCTGAAGGCCAGGAGCAGAATCAGAAACAAAAACTAAGTGTCAGGATTGTGAATAAAGATAAAAAATCCAACCTACTTGGTTGTTCCCACTACTCATACTCGTGTTTCATCTTAAAAATATGACAAATATGCCACCTAAGGGAGCTCCAAGTAGGGAAGGGGAATGATCCCAAGAGATCTAGCTGGAGGATGTCTTAGACTTTGTCAACATCAAAGAATTCTGCACTTGTGCTAAGAGAAATCTCTGATGCGGAAGTTATACAAATGCACTGCAGCTGCTACAGCCAGCTAGCTCAGTGGAAGTATAAATACACAGCTATTTTTATATTTGTGTCAATTTCCTTAATGTTGACAAAATTCTGTGTTTTAGGGATACTCAAGATATTAATTTATTTGATAACACTTCTCCACTGCAGCAGATTTTGTGAACTGACTGTCAGAGGGTTTTTTTAGAGGCAGAATCCACCAGCCAGGCCCACACAATCAGTGAGAACAGGTTCTACTCAGCGCGATCATGGCTTGCAAAACTTGGCCCTCGGTGAGGCTTTCATGTAGTGAGGCCTGCTGTGTGCTGTGCAGACCCCTGTAGAGTGAATAAAAATTAATTATCTGCTTACATATTCATTTCTTAGCTTACCACATATTTAGATAAGTGGTGCTCTACAATTCTGGTTGATGGGATTTCAAAAAGGAGTTTGATTTGTTTGCACTGGCGTTTTTCATTCCTCCAATATTCCTGAAGCTCCTTAGTGGTCATTGAAGAGTTGGAACATAGGGTTGCACTGGAATCTAAAACCAATATATTTAGTATTTCAGGTTATATTCTTTGCATTTGAAAAGAAAACTCTTATTTATTTGTTTTGAAAGGACAGCCTACATTTTCTGTTGCTGTAACAGCAAGACCTAAAGACTGATAAAATAAGTGATTTCATTGCTAATAAAGACAGGAGCAGATGCTCTGAGGAAAGCTATTAGGGTCTGAAATTTTGAAAGACAACCTACAATCTGCGGAATACAAAACTGTAGAGAAAAGACTGCCAAGAAATATTATATGTCAAGGTTGTAACCTAGGGCATAACCTGAGCAGGAGATTTGCTTCAGCATCCCAGAAGTAGCCCTAAGAAACACTGACCGAGTCTTTTGAGTCAGATGTTTCTCCAGGCTCCTTTGTTGCTAAACTGAGGAGATAATACAATGCAGCTGCAAATTCAGACATACATTCAAAAACTGACCCTATTCAAATACGGGGTTTGTGCAGTAATAGGAGAAAGCTGAGAAAACATGAATATTCTAACCTCAAAGTTGGACAACCAGCTCAACTCAAGGAGGAATTTTCACATCCTCTCTTTTTTTTGTAGTTGAACTGATGGCACAGTTCAGCCACAAATATTTTGTATACCTCCCTCCTTTCCCCTCTCTCTCCTTCCACAGTCACATACACACACACACACACATATATGTGCATATATAAAAATGTGGGGCAGCTGGTTGAAGAGTTTGCTGATAGGAGAATTCTGAGCATTTCAAAAAGGCAATTTCTCTGTCTTTGAAATCTACTGATAATAGATTTCATCGAGTGGCATTTAGGCTAGCAAAGTAGATAAAAGAAATGGAGTATTTGTATCTCAGTGGGCACACCAGTCCCAGTGTCTAATCAAGGATGTCTTTGTCAAGGCAGTCAGCTGAAGTCAGTCTGCAGTGTATCTAACATTCTGCCAATGGAGGTGAATGAGCACAAATGAAGGGTAAGAGAAAACCTTGATGCAGAAATAGACTTGTAAAGGCACCACACTACTCTTTCAGTGGCCCCACTCTTACATGTTCTTAATCATTTGACCATACAGTTTCAATTATCAAGGCCTTGGGGGTTTGGCTCAATCCCTACAAAGCATCTATTTCCTAGGAGAGGTGGTTTTTATGACATCCTTCCAGGCTTAAAATCTTGATGAGATTATGTATATTTTGGGTTATACATAACATTTTATTTAATAACAGATGAGAGCAATCTTAGGCATAATAAATATTCAGTGCTGCCTCTTTAAAGGCATGTGAGAGCTGCCTGCTTGAGATTAGCTTCAGTATGGCGTCCTTGCTGATATTGCCAAGAAGTTCAGATTTTGTGATGCACAGAAAGTGCACTCTCAAGACAGGCCATCTGATGATCACTGCTTTCATTCCTGGTGTGTAAATTGAACCTCTGATACATTTTAGGCAGGATGCATTTGAAAGGAAAACTCTGTGTGTGTATATACACACCAGGATGAGCACCAGTTTCACTATTGCTACATTATTACTGCAAGTGTAATCAAAGCTTATTTTCAGTGGAGTATGGCAGTACAGCTTTGAACTACTGCTGCAATAAATAAGCAAAGTTTTTAATACAAGAGATTACTGGCATAAACAGATAGATGAAACAAAATTAAAGGATAGCATCAACCTTGTATGTCACCTTTTTCTGGGTTTTCTTTTCTCACTTGACATGAAATTTCAGCTTTGGGTTGATCTTTTTCTTCATCAGATGGACTTGTGGTAGAAGATGTAGTAATTCTGCTTACAGCTTCCAACAGTTCCCTTTCGGCTGTGCAGTGTGAGTCTTGATCCATTGCTTGCTACCACTGAAAGATTACAAATCCCATGACATTTCTTAGTTCCATGCCTTTAGGCATGGAACTTTCCTAAAGTTTGGTAATCTTATTACTTACTCATTGTTCTCTGTGAACTTGTATCAGTGCAACTTCATAAAAACTGAAGTAATAAATAGAAATATCTACATAGTGCAGAACCATCTCTATTACTGTTACCACTGAAAGTGTCTGGATGTTCTTCTGGCAGCTTAAAATCAAACAAGAAAACCATAAGAAGTTATGTTGAATAAGATTAGATGGGGAACTCAGTTCTTACCTATGAGGATTTTGTCATGAACTTCAGTGTGGGGAGATTTCTTCCTCCTTGTATTTTGCCCTCAAGCTTGCACGTATGAGTTCAGATGAACTAAAATCTTGGAGATAATTAGTATAACCAGCAGCCTGGTTCTCTTACACTGCTAAAATTTACTGTTCTCAAGACTCGAAAACTTATTGTCTGTTCTTAATCACAACCTTTAGGACAAAATAGGGTGATAGCTATTATAGTATAAAGTTTTTATCGTATTTCACAGTTTTAGGTTCCCTCCAAAGACTTGTCTCTGTACTGTGAAAACAAAACAACTGAATTTGACAGTGGTTTGGTGGAAAGATATCTGAATTTTCTAATTATTATACAGAAGTATTCTTTTATTTGTTCTTTTACCCTACCTATTGTGCTGTATTAGATCTGTTCTGCTAGGACCACTATTTTACCATGTACTGATAAAATGCCTAACACAATATACTCCTACTTCATAGACCAGGTTGGCCATTCTTCCAAATTTAAGGATTTTTGTTTGTTTTTTAAACAAACAAACAAAACCTGCCTGTCATACCATTGTGTTATACGAGCAGTTGAAGAAGTTCTAAGAACATCCTAAAACCTTTGCCAGGGTGCTGTGTTCCCTTAGCATGAGTGAAATGTTGCTCACAGTTCAGCCAACGAGCGAAAATCAACTAACAGAACAATATAGTTTTACAAGAAACTCTGCTAAAATAATGCCCAAGCAGTAGTTATTAAGTAATGGGAGCGTTTAGGACAGGGTTGTTGCTACGTATCATTTTGCCTCCACTTGTCTACCACACACTTATGCAACGGTGGATACAGAGGTGAGGAAATTCCTTCAGCAGATTTACTGATTTCTGGCAAGCTGCAAGGCTATAAAAAGAGAAGAAATTACTTTCCCAACTGGAAATAATGGAAGTGCAAACCACTTTCCTCTAACAGAAACTTTTCCTTTGGCTGGCTTGCACAAGCAAGTACACAGATGTTGTCATCCTCCTTAATGAAAGCATCATGTAAGCCCTTATTCTCGGAGTGAAAGTTCTTACTGTTCTTCAGTCCTCCTTATGATCTGCTTTTTGAACATGAAGAATAGCCACTTACTTATTGTTTAACTGCTCAGTCTTTTGAAAATCACAACAGTTTATCCCAAGAGCATATATAGGAGATTATATGAGGAATCTGAAAATGGCCAAACAAATTTAAATGACAACTTTTTTCTTGGTTATAAATTGGGATAACTTTATGAGAAAAATTGTATTTACATCGAAAAAAATTTTTATATGTGCACAGTTTTATATACGAAAGTATATACATATGAGTATATATGTGTGTATATATATACATATATATACATATATAATAATAATACTTTAAAACATGGTTTACCAGAGATACATAATACACTTGCAAACAGAAGAATGCAGAAGTGGATGTTATGACACACAAGTCTTCTGCCTTGAATATATATACCTTGAATTCCAACTGCACTTCATGCAAACAGTTTCATTTTCACAGCTAAAACTCATCACAAGCTCTTTTAACTAAGCTACTACATATTTTTCCATATTAAAAAAAAAAAAAACAAAAAAACAACCAAAATAACACAAACCCCCTGCAACAAATTACACGGTTTTATCTTGAGCAGACACGCATCCTGTTCCGTTTCAGGGTAAGTGCTGCTCAACGCCTTCTGGGTTTTAAGCAGCACCAGACCCCGATGCGCCCAGAGCACTCACCTGGGAATCGCCGAGTTCTTTTAGCTGTGGCACATGTGAGCTCTGTGCGAGCCCACGCAGAGCCCGCCTCGCGTGTCCAAAACGCAGAAAAAGATGTCTGTGCCTTCTTCTAGCGGGCACATTCTGTGTCTTACAAAAAGGAAGGAAGAAGCCTCGGTTAAACCAGACTTCCCCGTCCCATTGGCTCGGTGCTGGCCGATTGCGCATGAACCCTGCCGGGCCTCCCCCAGCCCCGGGGCCCAGCGCCAGCGTCCCCCGCGCACGGGACGGACTTCGGTGCACGCGACACAATCCGTGCTAACTTCTCTGCATGGGTTTCTGAAGCGAAAAAAAACCCCAAAACAAACCACTCTTAGCAAAATGGAGATTAGGGGGAAAAAGAGCCAAATACGTAAAATGTACTTATGTGGAAAAATAATGCCCCTTGGGACGTCTTTAAAATACAGGCTTAACATCCAGTTCAGGAAAGAGAATGCAGATGGCATCACAACAAACAGCCTTGCTCTTTGTAAACTTGTGCTTCTGACAGAAATCCTGATTCTGCACAGTGCAGAACATGTGATTGATTTCAAATATCTGCTCAATCAAAATTCAAATAGGAGCATTATCATATCTGATATGATTACGAAACTTGAGATGGGTTTACAAGTGTGCCTAAAATTAATCCTATATATGCTTAAATTCACTGTTGAACTGGGGACAAAATGAAGAAGAATGTTGTATTAATCCATGTCCTTTGGCCCAGATGCTTCCTTTTGGAGTTCACTTCAGTTTGGAAATTTGCTTTAAACCATCAGGATAGCTATTTCTGGGGTAAATAATATGGACACTATCTTTTTTTTTTGTAATGTAAGTTTCCCCTTTGCCAAAGTTCAGTCATTGAAAAACCAAGCAATTTTAATGCAGCACAAATGTGGGAGGCAAAAATCCAAAGGACCACATGGATCCTGCCCCACACATTCCTTTAGAACAAACAATTTAAAATAATGTAAAACCAGGGCCATAAACTGGTAATGCTTCTCTTCTGCTTTATTTGCAACATAAAACAATGCCAACTTTAACTTGGACTTGGTCTAAATGTAGAAGTTTTGCCAAAATAGCTGTCAGAATGATGAACAATCCCTTGCATGCAGCTATAGCCACACTGGCAAAAGCCCTGGAGTAGATGCTGTTATATTGGCAGAGTCCTTCGGCCACTTTAGACTATTCCATGAGGAAAGCGATTTAAGTTACACCCGAAAAGAAATCTGTGCTTGCCAATTCAGCTCTAAGGTGTAGCTATACCAGCCAACTCTTTTAAATGTAGACAAGGCATGGGTTTCTGGCACTACTCTCATTCCTTTAAAGTTAGATTTATGGGTTTGGTTGTGAGCAAAACCCAAGGGGGATTTCAGTGTATTTCACTCATGCTGACAGTTTACAGATGTATCTAAACTTTGAATTCTGAATCAGTTAATTTATGAGTTGTCAAAAAGCAATGTATTATTTAGTGATGCTTAGTGCTATTGTCCTGCTCTTGCTAAAGCTAAAAGTACATTTTTCAGTATATTAAGTGTGACCTCTACTTTCAATTATTTCAGAATAAGTAAGTTCTAGTACAATTAACCTGGATGATTAAAATAAATGAAATGTGTTATTATATTTACAAATCAAGGGTGTTCCACAAGAATTCTTCCTGCTGCAGTAGAGTCAGCTATTATGGTCACAGCTGATTCCTGAGGGTGTTCCTCATGCCCAGGAGCTGTGACATCCACAGCAGGTTTAGCAGGCTGCTACTTCTCATCCTGCTTCCACGAGCTTAGGTTTGGTCCAAACAGCGCCTCACCCTTCACTGGGACCCAGTTAGTCTGGCAGGATTTTACTTCTCTAAGTGTCTACTTGATTAGCACATGCAAAACACACTGCAGTACACAGTGTTGTTTGCTAGCAGAATGCATAACTAATATCTTTCTTTTTATAGTCTCAGCTACACTTCCAATAGTCAAATATTATGTAAATGTTAAGCAGTAGAAAAGAAAATTTTCACAACAGCAGCAAAGTGCACTTACACCATCAATTTACCTTAGTACTCATAAAACTGTGGTAAATTTTAATGGAAAAGCATTTTCTGTCATTGTCAGGGATGGAAAAGGGATCCTGATACAGTGGCTCACTCAGAGTTTGTATTCTGTGAAAGCACTGACTTTGTCAGACATAAAGGGCACGGTGTTAAAATGCACCTACCAAGGGATATGGGAAAAGTGTGCTCTGCGATAATGCAGGAGTGAGGCAAGGTTAAAATCATAACAATGCAGTGCATAAAAGGTAGCTGACATATGAGTTATGTCCTCCATACCTATTTAAGATGAAATGACTCATTTTAAGAAGAATAGCCTGACAGTTTATGGCCAAAGCTTGGTGAGCAGCCAAGAGATGAGCCAGCATTGTGATGCCATGTAAAGGATGCCTGCCACTATTGAAAGACTGTGTGTTTTGATAGTTAAAGAACCAAAAGGGACTGCTGCCACTGTGTCAAACATTCTGCCTTGATTTATGTCCCGATATGGGCAGTTCCCGTTTTCCCAATCAGACAGATTACACAAACCCTGACAGATACAATACTTAACCATGGACTACAAAGCTGGTATCAGCTGGAAAACTTGGGAGCTAAACCAATGTCATAGATGAACTGCAGTTTTCTGGCAGATTTTATTGGCATTTTATCACAGGCAGAGCAAGGTCTTATTCTTGTTAAAGTATTACAAAATACTCTTCAGCTTCTGTTCTAAGAAGTGCAGCTTCAGGCAACCTCATAGTCTGTACTACTTTTCCATCTCAAGCCCAAAACTATTTCGCTAAACAGTATTTAAATCACTCATTAGAAGAGTAGATAATGACAAAAACCTCAAACAAACAAGGGGGGGCAGAAATACCTGACTTATTTATCCAAATCCCTTTTTATCACATAACTAATATTTAGAAAGTGCGGTCATATTGTCTTTGATGCTTCTATAAGAACCTTTCCTCTCTATTTTTTTTTAATGCAGTTGGATAAATACCAGCAATTTCCATGTTTGAATTAGCAGAAAAAAATCAGCTGTTTTGATGAATATTCTGCACTTTGGGGGTAATGCTGTGATAAATGAATACCATACTCCTATCCTGGCACAGCATAAAATTCTGTTCCATGCTATGCTATAATATGTAATTGTACAGTGTTGTGTCATTTGAAAGTGGAATTTGTTTACCATACTTCATTATTACAAAACATGTCTCTCTTAACAAGAGTGTGGTTTAAAGAAATCATTCGCTGTTTAATGGCAAATGTCTCGTGCTGGTGTTACTGACAGGGTTTTCAACATAAGAGAGACGTAACGGGCCCATTTTACACTGCCAAAGTCCTGTTATCACTTTACAACTCCTTTATACTTCTAAAGGAGTATGAAGGAGCTTTAGAGTAAACACCAGTCTTGGCTTGCCTTTCATCTGTGGTCTGTCAGTGACACGGAGCTGTGTGCAAGCCCAGTGGGTCAATGGGATATTAACCTGGGTTAAATGTCACAAGCACTGTTCTGTCTGCAGAATGACAGGCTTTGTAAATGGGCCATGTTGGCCACTTTTCCTGATGAATTCATAGAGGGTTAAGTACATAATTACATGGAATACAGAATATTTTAAAATATTTGGTTGTGAGTTATTAGAACGCTACATGTAGTCATTCCTATCAAGTAGTTTGATATTTTAGGCTCATAATGTGTCTGTCCCCTTTTCTTCCCACATATAATTATGGTGTACTTTGGCTAATACTTACAGTCATGTTCCACATGTGATTTATTTATACCCAAAATGTAAACATAATGAAATATGGGATAACAGGATTTATGGCAGACATGTTAATGCAGTTTGCAGCAGCATAAAAGGCAGCTCTACAAGCGGAGGCTGCAGCAGCTGTGTATAGATAGCCACCTTGAGGCTCAGCAGAGCATGACCTGGGGTTACTGAGTGCTCTTCTACAAAATGAGGAAGGCATAAATCTTAGTATATTACTTAGTGTAGTATATTTTCAATGCTATTTATTGTTTAAAAATTAAATGAGACTTTGAAATGCAATTTTGCTTTTAAGGGACTAGGTGGAATGATTAGTGTGAGCATTCATTCCATAGTGGATGGAATCTCATTGTTTCCTCAGGAGTTTTTTGGAAACTCCTGCTGGTGTCTGTGTCCTTTCCATCTTGCACATACCCACGCAAATAAAACCCCGTGTCCTGCCTTCCCATCTTCCTGGCAAAAGCCTTGGTAGTGACTCACATTGCTTCAGAGCTTAGAAATGGGCACTCAGCCCTGATTTGGGGCTGCGTTGGATCTGCTTACTGACTGTCTCTGGATTCTGGAGAGCTACAGGGAATAGGATTAACTGGAAGAGCCTTTACTTTAGCTAATGTCTAAAAAACTGCTCATGTTACTAAATTACATAAAAACATGTATTAAAGGAATGCAACAGATGCTAAGAAACCAGGAAAGTGTTTATTTATCTGCTGATATAACTGTAACCTCCTGAGATACAGAATCAGATGCTGTATCCTTAAAAGATGCTTCTTTGTAGGAAGTCCACTTCTAAAAGTGCAAAACTTTAAAAATATTTTTAAAATGAAATTTAAAGCGCCGGTTTAGAATACTACATGAATAAAAAGAAATCTTCTCTAAAATAAATACTGTTTTTTGGAAATGCTGAATGAGTGAATAGAGCCTTTACACGTAACTGTCCTGTTGAGCAAGTCCCTTCTATTCCAGAGTTCATTCTCTCATTCATAACTTAAGCAGAGCTCACTATCTATAAACAACAGGGATGCGAAGTGGATAAAACAGCGCAGCATTCAGATGACAGGCACTATCAAAAGTAGGTCGGTTAAAGAGGAGCTACATTTGGCTTTTATTAAATGAAATATTCAGCAGCATTACTTCAATTTCTTGGGAGTAAAAATATTTCAGAAGCGGGTACTGAAGCCAGACCGAAGCCTGACATCGGCGAACAGGCTCTGGGATCTCTGCGGCCGCTGCTTCACCGGGGACGCGTGGAACTGCCCCGAGCTCACCACGCGGAAAGGTCAGGGCTGCGCAGGGGGCAGCCGCCCCTTGTGCACCGGCACGGCGGAATCGCTCCTGCCCTCCTCCCGAGCGCACACGGAGGGCCTGCTGTTAATTCCCGAGCGCACATGGAGGGCCCGTTATTAATCCCGCCCGTAGCTATGCTCCCGGGGAGGTTCGTCACTGCACCGGGACGTCTCTGCCACCTCCCGAGGAGCCTCTCTGCGCGCCGGGGACAGCGACCAGCGACTCCGGCTCAGGACAGAGCGCTGGACGCCGGCGTGTCCCTTCCCAGGGCGGGCTGTAGCGGAGAGGCCTCGGGCGGCGGAACCCAGGGCAGGGCAGGGCAGCGCTCAGGTGCCCGCGCCCTCAGGCAGCGCAGCCCCCGCGCAGGGCCGGGACCGGGGCGCGGCAGCGGCACCGACCCCGGGGCGCAGCGCCCGCCGCTGGGGGCACGCGCGCACCATCCAATCAGCGCCTCCGGGGCTCCAGAAGTCCCACCCCCTCGCTCCGCGCGACCAATCAGCGCCCTCCGAGGGGAGTGTTCGCCATCCGCCCCCTCCCCTGCGGTTCATACAACCGCGATGCACTGGAAACCCCCCCTGACTCCGCTCGTGATTGGCGGCCCTTCTCGCCAATAGCGCTGCGCAGCGGTGGCGCCGGCGCGCTGTGATTGGCTGCGGGCGCGGCGGAGCGCCGAGGGGGCGGGCCTGCCGGGGCAGCAGGAGCGGGTGTGCGGGCGCTCGCTGCGCGGCCGTGGAGGCCATGGGGGAGCGCGGAGAGGGCCGGGCCGGCGCGTCGGGCGCGTGAGGGCGCCGGGACGGAGCCGCGGGCGGGAGGCCCAGCCCGGGCCGGGCATGAGGAGGTGAGGAG